>NDGN011541333.1:5514-17582 GCA_002564285.1 Tympanoctomys barrerae | reverse complement strand
AATGTATTTAGGACAGGGTCCACAGGGTCTCACTGTGGAGATTGTACTCATAGTGATTCTCCTGTTTTCAGCCTCCCATGCTCTGGGATTACAGGCACGTGCCACCACACCCAGTCTCAGTCACATATCAATGTGCCCCGGGGGCAGGGCTGGCATACAGTTTAATTAAAATTCTTTGTTATTGGTTTTATTTTTGTGTCCAGTTTTCAATTATAGGTATGGTGATCATAGTTTCCCCATAAAAAGGAAATATGATCTTTTTCTTATTTATGAATTACATTATACAGTATCAAAGTTAACTTACTTTAAACAGTTCTTATTTTATTTCACACTTTTTCTAAAACTTTTCTAATTGTAAATGCAATTCATCAGAATTTTCATATGTCTAGAAATGAGTGAAATTCTACCACAGTAAGAGCATTATCTGTGTTTATAAATTATATCACATATTAAAATCAGAGAAACTTTTAAAGCCCCATTTTAAAAAAACAAACTACAATTGCCTAGAGTCTTCTATATGTATTTGTGTAAACTTTTACAGAGTACCATGAGCTTTCTGCATATCTTCATTCTGTTCTACTAATGAATCTAGATTGCAAAAACCCAGAAGTTCAAAATATGAGTATGAGTCAGAACAAATGGGTAGGCTCTAATATATGGCATCTTCTTTATAATAGATTTGTTTGTTTGTTAAGCCAACTCTGATGGCAGTGTGTGTCAGTTTTTTTCTAAAAGCCAGTTAAGACTTAGGCAAAAATACAGTTTTTGAAGGAAAGAATAGAAAGACTATAAAATTCTAATGGAAAAGCATGAGGGAGCTCAGGACATCATTAACCTATGTCAATTAAGGCAGTTTCTGATAAAGTAAATGAGCACCCAGAGAAGGGGGAAGAATGAAGACTTAAAAACTTATAGCATTGCTAAGGTTTCTTACCATAAATAGCCAAAACAGCTGCTTCTTACTCGGTTCAAGGAAAAACAAAACATTTTTGTTCCCAGAAATTAATTGATTTATTAAAAAATATTAAACTTTTCCTAACTACACACTTTGCTAAGTACAGATTAGAGAATCTAACTGATATGGCTCCTGCCCCCTATGAAGTTTAGCATTATCTGTCCTTCTATTTATGCCTCACAAATTATTTGTATGTTTTGATTCTCATATTAACAGCAGTAGTGAAGTGTCTGCATTAATTTGTCTTCTGATCTTTCAAATGCGTCAGCAATATCATTTTTAAATGTTTTTACTAACCTTAAATAAGAAAGTGATCATCACTTTCTTTAATGTGATCAATCACAATATCTTCTGTGCCTTAAATGTTAACGGTTGTGAGAATAGCTTGTAGTTTTGCTCTTCGTAAATTTTATGCCATTGTCTCTCTTCACCATATGCTTTCAGTGTCGAAGCAGCAGTGTTGTATTGAGGATGCTTTGTTGTGTTTTTTACCATGTAAAAAGATTTTTTCCAACCATAGCATAACAGGATGTTGAATGACAGAGGTAATGGTTTTTTTTTTCTGCCATAAAGGCATAATTTCCATAGCAGGAATTATGCACATTTGTATGTTGGGAAAAGAGGGTGTTTATCATCTCCATGTTGAAAGTCCTTGTGGCATGAGGAAATCTTTTCCCTTATTTTTCTTTTTTTGTTGTTGGTGGTGTTGTTGCTGTTGTCTTTTTAAAAATTCATACTCAACTTAGAAATACTCACAATTTTAAAAAATGCCCAAGTTAAACATGTATGAATAGAGCTTGCATAGTTGTTTATCATTAGTGAAATTTTTCATCTGAATGTTTATTCACTACACTATGGAAAACACGGTCTTTCAACTGTTTTTAATTATTCATTGTTTTTAATCACCAAAGTGAATGTTTATTTAGGAGTAGTAGAATGATAGTTTTTGTGAGGTATGTGTGTCACTTACTGAAAATTGTGCTGTGTGTACGTACACTCATAGTGTTTTGAAATCATGATTTTTATTTTATCTCCTTTAAATGATAATATAATAATTCTTTTTTTAATAATTAAACTAATTTAGTAAATTCAAGATGGAGGCGCTTTCCTACTGATTATGCTTCCACCTCAGAAGATGAGTTTGGATCAAACCGTAATTCCCCTAAACATACCCGTCTGCGTACTTCTCCAGCCCTGAAAACCACTCGCTTGCAGAGCTGTGGGTCAGCAATGCCTACTAGTTCCTCCTCCTTCAAGCACCGGATCAAAGAGCAGGAAGACTACATCCGAGATTGGACTGCTCATCGTGAGGAGATAGCCAGGTTGGTTTTGAGAAGTATCTTTAAGAGTTGGAAATTTTCAGCATTCAACTTGGTATCAAAGTTTTAGCTTTTGCTTGTTCTGTACTAATAGTCTAAGACATGAAATTTGCCTGTGATGATGAACCCAGTTTTCTCAGCTGAATTACTGTTCAGAGCTTCTTTTTATTTTAAAATATTTTTATTTAATACTGGTGCTATTTAATTATTGTACAACATGTTGGAGAATTGTTTTGGTCACCGTACCCTTTTAAAATTTGTAATAAAGTTGCTGATGATTAAGTATAACTTTTGAATCGTAGTGTCAGCTTTGCCAAACTAAGAATTGTGCAGGCAGGATTACTTTCCTTTTAACTTCTTACCTACTGGTGAGAGATGTGTTGGTAATGTTCTCTGGGGCAAATTAGGATAGATAGATTTTCCCTAATGCATTTGAGTTCATTAAAGTACAGTTTGTTTGAGCCTTTAATAAATCCATATGTGATAATTTTGAATATGAAATCTGTTCACTGTCACCTTTAGATTATGTACAAAAAATAAAATTTATTCTGCACATGTGATTTTTATTTAATAAGTTACTGTGGTTGAGTACAGAAGAGAAACTAATTAAACATATGCTATAGTAGTTCAAAAGGTAAGTTTTTTTTTATTTAAAGTTTATAAGAGGTTAACTTTTACTGTAGTATTGCAGATGTTGCCTAAACACTTTCACTGTGTATATATTCCAAAATTATTTTTGCCTTTAACTTAAGATGCTAATCTTCAAGTTTTATACTTAATAGTTCACAGGTATTATTAAAAACAGCAACAAACTTTTGCTATACTTTCATGGTGTTTCGTGTTCTTTTCTTTGTTGACGTCTGTGAATTGTGAATTTTTTTGTGGTTCCTTAGTTCATTGTTTAGGTTTTATTAGTTTTTAAATGACTATTCACTTGTACTTGCTTTTATTTTCAAAGAATATGACCTTCTGGTCTCATTGTCCTGCTTAAAACATTTTAGTTTTATAATACAAGTAGCTTTTTATGAGATTGTTGCATCATATTCGGCCAGTTTTAGTTATATTTAATAATACATATAAAGATGATTTTATATTTGCTTTGGGATCCATGCATCATCCTGGGCTCATAGAATGCTCACCAGAGAGACTCTAAACCCATTATCTGTCAGGGCACACTGGCAGCAGCAGATCTTGCGTGTCTCATTATTTTCTCTTTCCAGTGAGAAATGTCCACCTGCACAGGGTCCAGAGAGTGGACTATATATGTCTGGCAGGTACTCTCAGAGCCTCCTTTCCAGGGATAGCACAGCATGCATTATGGGGATCGAACCCAGGTCCTTGCACTTGCTAGGCAGACACTTAGCCTGCCAAGCTATCTCTTCAGCCTGTGGGACAAATAATTTAAAACAAAAGTTATGCTGGAAGACTGTAATTTTCAGTAGAATTGCAAGATAACTTGAAGATAGTTCAGTATTTTAAATTCATTATTACACATGTCATCATATCATTCAATTGTATTTTCTAGGAGTTAGCAATGTTTTAAGAATTAACAGCCAGTTTATTACAGCGGTGTTATCACAGAGTGTTAAAAGGCAGAGCTAGTGTAATATTGCACCTTCACTTTGACTTTTACTTCCACAGATGATGTTCTGACTTAGTACATACCTCTGCAGACTTTTGTGTCAAATATACATAAGTTTCTTGTATATCTTTTATATCCGTATAGACCCTTTCAACTTAACAGAGTTTTTAAGTCCTCCCATAAGCATAGTATAGTATTTAGGTTGAGGGGACTATGAGAGTAGTATTGTTACAGATCTTAACAATTTATGTTTTGTTCCTTTGGAACAGTCCCATTCAAAAATTTGTAAGGAAAAATGAAATTGTGAACTGTGTGTTATCTTCTAAAATTTCATGCTTAAATTTTTACTGACAGTATAAAGGAAGCACATGGATTATAAACCCCAAAGTGTATGTCATTTTAGATTTTCTTTAGATTTGAAAGGGATGGAGAAATATAGTGTGAGAGCTTAGCTTGGGCAACCATATGAATAGGTACACATACTAAAGTGATTTATTTGGAGGATACCTATAATTTTATTCCTGATTATCACCTTTTAGAATTCCTTTTAATAGTTTTAGTAGAAACTGAGACTTTTAAGCAATATAATGTAAATTAATTTATTGAGTTAGCTTTAAAGTAGGAATCTTCATATATCAAGAAAGCTGGCATATACGTGCTAGCAGATGAAAAAGAATACTTTTAAAGTGCCTTATTGCGTTAACAATAGATACTGCATATGTACTAAGAACTATTGAAGGCACATGTGACGTTGTCTGTCTATAATTCTAGCTTCTAGGCAGAAGAATCAAAAATTAAAGGTTAGCTTGAGCCTGGGCAACTTAGTTAGACTGTCTCAAGATCAAAACGACTATCTAGAGCTGTACCTCAGGCACAGAGCACTGGCCTCACCATGAAAAGGCTCTTAGGTCATCTTCCACAGCTAGGGGAAGGTTTCACTCTTTAAACAATTTTACCGGGCTGGGGAGATAGCTAGGTGGTCTAAGGCACCTGCCTGGCAAGTGCAAAGAATCAGGTTTGACCCCTGGTAACGCATGTTGTGCCAGCCCCATGCCAAGCTGGCCACCGAAACCGGGCATGTTGGCGTATGCCTCTAATCCCAGAACTGGGGAGGCTGAGATAGAAGGATCAGTATGAGTCTGAGCTGTATAGTGAGACCCTGTACCAAAGAGAAGAGGAAGAGAGTGGAGGAGGGAAAGAGGAGGAAGGAAAATAAAACAGTTTTACTGTATAATGTGTGAAAATTAGGAAATGTTTGTTGAAGGTATTTTTTTCTAATGAGTTCATACTGCTTCCCACAGATATGAGAAAGTCTTTTTCTGAATCTCTGCAGAGTAAAAATAATTTTTAAAAGAGTTTTGGATCTATCGTTATTTATCTTTGGTTAAATCTTACTGAATTTGGTTATTCTGTTTCTCATCCTATTTCATTTATTTCATGAAAGAATTGACTATACATGTTGAGTATGCTTTATCCTAAGGCAGGCCTAGAAATGGTTCTCATTTTAGAATTTTGAAATATTTGCAGATACACAATGAGATGGCTTAGGGATGAGACCCAAGTCTAAATTCAAAATTCATTTATGTTTTATGTAGTCCTTTGCACTTAGTTTTAATTTGTAGTGTCATGCTGATGCTCAGAAGTTTTGGACTTTGGAGCCTTCCAGATTAGGGATGCCCATATATACGGGAACACATTAAACCAATTCTCAGAATAACCAACTCAAACATTAACACTTTGAGAAAAAAAAAAAAAAGAAAGAAAGAAAACAAACCATATATACAGAATAGTAATATGAAGTGTAGTGTGACACAGTGAGATCTAGCTAGGCCTCTTTGTGACCTTAGCCTACAAATGGTCACGTGGCTTCTCCTAAGCATTTTCTTATCTATAAAATAAGATAACTAGTACAAATGCTAAGATTCTTATAAGGCATAGTGCTTGCTCTTCTGAGCTCCATGAGTATAGGGAGCTGACCATTTTTTAAACCATTATACCCCTTGAGACTCAGTACAGTGCCTAGAAAATAGTAGCAGAACATTAAATAGTTGTTTATCCTACTTTTTTGCAGTGGTAAATAACAGAAAATTTAACTCATTTTAAATAGTCATCGTAATTGCTTGTGTTGGTCCATAAACTTCCAACAGATATTCTCCTTTTAAATCTAGTTCACTTTTTACACAATTACTGCTATATATTTCTTGAAATTTTGTCTTTCACACTAATGTTTTCCTTAAGGTTTAGAAAGTTACTTTGTTCTTACTTTGGATTTTCATGTTGCAGAAGCTTTCACTAAGATTTTGAGACCATTCTGTCATTCCAAACCCTTTCTATGGAAGTAGTCACATTGAATTTTATGTTCAGTGGATGCTTAATGTGGGAGAATTATGTATGTCATTAATTCGCAGTTTTTGTTGAATAATGTGGTAACAGTAATAGTGGGCTTTGTAAGTTATGTTTCAAAAATGCTAAAAGAAAAATGTCTGTTTTCCTCTTTGATTATCACTAGTAGAAGCAGTTACTTAGGTCATCAGTTTATGTGGCTAAAATCATAAATAACTATATGGAAATACATGCTCATCCTGTATTCTGGTCCAGCGTTAGATACTCCAGCGCTAAGGTTATGAGCAACCCACTCATCTTTTCTGAGAATGTGTCCTCAATAAAATCAGATAAGTCCTTCCTCGCAAGTACTTTGTGATCCTCAAATGACAATGTATAGTAGAAAGTACTGTGCTAAGAGTTTTTAACTCCTCAATACTATACACCCTTTTCCATCTTGTGAAGCTTCTGGAGCTGTCTGAGTTTTTCTGAATACATACACACTTAAAATTACCAAGCATTCCAATTATACTGAAATGCAGTTAGCAAACTACTTTAAAGTTATTGAGTAGCATATGGTTCTTTAAGATTTTGATAAAATAGTATTGTGGGTGTAATGATTAGTCATTTTGAGGAAATGATATATTTGAGAATTGAATAGCAACTGTGGTTTGTTGCCCATATTTATAATTGAAGGATATGCCAGATATCAGTTGGACATCGGGGAAAATTATGTTGTCATCTCTTAACCAAATTCAGAGACACCTTGAATTATGTGACCTCCAAATTGAATAATGCTTGAATTTAAAGCCATATTTCTACTTCAGCATGTTGTGTATTTTTCAAGATGGCATAGATTATTTGGAATTAGTTTCATTAATACTAATTTTTGGACTTAAAATCTAAGACTTTGAGTATTAAAATAGTTACGATTCTCTCCAAAGTATTTAAATTTGAGGTATATAAATCTAAAATTTAGAAATACAGTTTATATAACTGATTCTGTTGTGTTATTATTTTTAGAGTTCTTATTTAATTGAATTAAACTTCTTTTTTAAAATACCAGGATCAGCCAAGATCTTGCTCTCATTGCTCGGGAGATCAACGATGTAGCAGGAGAGATAGATTCAGTGACTTCATCAGGCACTGCCCCTAGTACCACAGTAAGCACTGCCGCCACCACCCCTGGCTCTGCCATAGACACTAGAGAAGAGGTAGGAGATCTCCATGGAGAAATGCATAAGGTTCTTTCTTTTCTTTATTTCTTTTGCTTTTAGCTTTCTGCTTATTTTACTTACGTCCACCCTCCCTGTTTGCATGAAGCTCTGCATTTTCCAACTTTGCTTTAACAATTTCTTTTATGGTTTTGTAACAAAACTACTACAGGCTAACATTTGATCTGTTAACACCTTTTAGAATAAGTACTTTGCCTGCTAATTTCTGGTCCAGAGCTTTACTTGAAAAGTGGGTATAAATTTGAGAAGCAAACCAAAAATTGAAAAATGATAGTATAAAGTTTATATATGAAAATACTTATAAAGAGGTATTTTCATTGTTAACCAGTCAATATTTCTAATAGCAAAGAAAGAAGCATTCTACAGTTTGTATTATTTTAAATAATTCTGTTTTGAAAATACACACACAGAGACTGGGTGTGGTGGCGCGCGCCTGTAATCCCAGCACCTGGGAGGTTGTAAGCAGGAGAATCACTACAAGTCTGATTTAGTAGTGAGACCCTGAACACCCTGAAGACTCTTCCCTAAAAGTTCAAAAAATAAATAGACACACAGATATTTTGAGAATTNATATATATATATATATATATATATATATATATACAGAGTACTGTGGGAACATGTTAGCATATGTAAACTATAGCTCCACTAAGGCTTCCTGTCATTAACAATATTGTTCCAGAATATGTCTGACCTGTAGAATTCATATCCAGTTATCTTTTATCCCTCAGTAGCTGTGGGAGATTTGTGCTAGTATTTTCTCTCCCTTCTACAAATATTAGAATCTGAGGAGGCTCATGCCCCTTATTAGTCAGTGGTACACTATGTGTGCATAATTTGTATAATCCTTCTATCGACATGAAAGCGTCTCCAGAGTACTTACAATACCCAATACAATGTGAATGCTATGTAAGTAGAATGCTCAGTTGTTTGGGAATGATGACAAGAAAGCCTATACATGTTCAGTACAGATTTATTTTTTAAAAAATAATTCCTCTAATGAGTCCCCATTATGTGGAAGATTTCTGGCCATTTTAGCTGTTTTGATCTGGGGCAGAATGGCAAGCAAAGGATCAGCATATAATAGGATGAACGAGCGTTGGAAAACTATTGCCTTAGTGCCTGTTTTCATATGACCTAAAATGGGCCTGGAGATGGCTCAGTGAAGTAAGCACTTGCCTGGCAAGCGCAAGGGCCTGAGTTCAATCCCCAGTTCTGGAAAAAAAAAAAAAATTCATATGACCTAAAAACCAGAAGTGGCTTTTGTGTTTTTCAGTAATTGAAAATATAAGAAGACAAATAATAATCACAATGTGAAATTTATATATATTCACATTTCAGTGCTCATAAATCAAGTTATATCACATTTCCATACTCATTTGTTTGTCTATGGCTGTTTCTATGCTGTGGTGGCAGAACTGAATAATTGGAGACTGCATGGTTACAAAACCTAAAATATTATTTATCTGTCACTAAAAAACATGTTGCCAGCCTTTAATACTGATGTCATTTCTAAATAGTAACCCAAATGGCAGGCTTGATTCCAGTATACTGTCTTGATAGTTTTCTTCAGTTGCTTTTTGTTACATTTCTTCTCTTGTTTTTTTAATCATCATTTGTTTGTTTTTCTTCATATGTGGACTAATTTAATAAATGATACTTCATCTGTGTAGAGTTTTGTTACCTTATTGATTAATTCTACGTATATATAAAATCATCCTTATTGGTAAAAAACAAAAGGATCTTCTTGGTGGCAAGACATACACGTTTCTCTGGTACATTTCAAATGATTACATTATTTTCTCAACTTTCCTACTAAATTTTATCTAACATGATTGTACAGTCACTCAAACCCAATAAATAACTTAAACATTTAATTGGATAGGCTTTCATTTTTCCTTTTTGTTTTATTTCAGAATATTATAGTAGTTTATTCCTTCTTCAGTAAACCTGTTGCTTGCTCTTGTATGTCTATAATTTGCACTGTAGGTGGCAGTAGATCATTATTAGTATGTGTAATTGCTGTAGCATTCTTCAGAGTTTGACTAAAACCAAAATATATATTATATATATATATAGATTTAATTTTTTTCTTTCATAAAATTAATTGGAATTTGCAATTAATGTATTTTGTGACAAAATTTTGCACCTGGATTATGAGAGAAAAAAGGAAAAATGACATAGAATATTAAAAGAAACATTTTATGCTGGTAAGGCAATGTGAGTAAAAAGAACTCATTGTCTATCTGCATGGCTCTATTTTTTTTTTCTTATTTAGCATCTGTTTTTCATTTAGAAAAAATCTTATTCATAAAAGAATTGAATTTAACAAAGTTACATACTTTGGATTCCAAAAACAAGTCCTATGTAGATGAGCATCTGTGTTACATGGAAATACCTTTGAAGTGTTTATAAAGAGTAATTACTTTATAGAAGATGACTGTTTCTTTCTGTTAAGACTTGAGAGTGGAAAAACTCCTGTCTAATCATAAAAATTATAACATCTATACTGTTCCCAATTATTTTGTTCTTATAAGAGTTTGCTTTCGTCCTATTAGTTGGTTGATCGAGTTTTTGATGAGAGTCTCAACTTCCGAAAGATCCCTCCATTAGTTCATTGTAAAACACCAGAAGGAAACAATGGTCGATCTGGTGACCCAAGACCTCCAGGAGCAGAGCCTCCTGATCACTTAACAATTACAAGACGGAGAACTTGGAGCCGAGATGAAGTAAGTAGAATAGTCTTGAACATGTGGCAGAAGAGGTATGCCACATAGATGGGAAAAGGAGGAGCCATTCAGTGGATGGGGCTGAGGAAAACGTTGATGTCTTTACCGAGAGAATGAAGTTTCATTCCAATGTTATATCACATATAAATAGTAAAACTCCACATTTCTTCACTTGGGGCAGAGTTGATACTTTTAACAAAAGAAAATGTAAGTAAATACTTTTGAACACTAACACTGTAGTACTAGTAGGTGCTTTTAAAAAGGATACCAAAAGATTTGGCTTTAAAAGATAAATTTGAATTCATTAAAATTATAGTTTCATCAGTGTTCAGGTATTTGGGAAACTGAGACAGGGTGATCAGCTGAACCCAGGAGTTTAAGACATCTCAAAGTAAATAAAAGTACCTAACTGAAAATGAATAAATGAGTGAAAAATCAAGGGAAAAAAAGCTTATTGAAAGAAAAGTTAATGAAAAAAGTAGGTAAAAAGGGTTTGTAGGAGAAATTTAAAATTATTTTCACCAGAGAATTATTTTAAATTGCCCCAGGAAAGGATTAATTGAGCATTGAAAGATGCTACAGGTTTGGATGTAGGTGTAGAGGGCGAATGTAGAGGGAGAAGGTTAACAGGAGAGTTGATCATAGGTGGATATTTTTTGAATCCTGGGGTTTAAGTAACAGGATCTAAAAATTAGTATATAAGAATGTGTTTTTATAATAGTACTGAGAAGAAAAAGATCTACTTAATGGAAAAACATATAATGAGCTCTAAAGCTACAGCTGAAATAGACTAATGTTACAACACAATTTTTCTGGCCTGGCCTGGTAGTTAATTTATTGCTAGTGTCAGGAAAAGGGCCCTTTCTCTAACCTCACTCATGCTCATCTACCCTGTGGTCTAAGAAGACAAATTTATTTTCTTTAAATGTATTAAAACTATATGGAATAAGTATATTTTTGTGAAGAGAGCAGAAATGTCTAGATTGATAGTTACCTTAAGGTTAATAATAGAAATTTAATTAACACACCGTGACACTGAATGTGCTTCATGGGGTAGAGAGGTACCCTGTTCTGTGTTAAAATAGTATTCCTGTTTGTCTTTTCCTTAACTTTATGTTTTTCACATCTCAAGTAAATTTTTGTCCTCCATTGAATTCAAATCTTATCTTGCCCAAGTTGTAGTTTTTCTGTGACCACTTCTTTATTTATGTCATCCTCACTGAACTCATTTTCTTTAGAATTCTTACAGCAATTAATCACAAAATTTAGCATTTCTGTATATGTTGTCTTGTAAAATATTTAATAGTATTTCCTCTGTACTCTCCTCACCACTTCACTGTTCTTTAAAACATCTTGACATACAAGCCCATATCTTATTTCTTAGGTTTTCTTACAAAACTTGGATATAGTTCTGAGAGTGTAGAGGAGCTGATTTTGAAAGAGCATCTAGACTCAAATTAGCTCTTTTTTTTTTTTTTTTTTTTAAGTATACTGCACTAGCTTTGGCTTTCCTGAAGAGCTTGACAAATAGCCTGCAGGCCAAGTCCAGCCTGCCACTTGTTTTGTAAATAAAATAATTACTTACTTGTTATCTGTGGCTGCTTTCATTCTGCAGTAGTAGACTTGAGTTGTGGCAGAGACCATATGGCCCTCAAAATGCTACATCTTGGCTGTCTGGTGCTTTACAGAATTTGTAGATCTCTGGTTCTAATAATTGTCCACCAGGTAACATCAACACCCATCCTAAAAACTTGCTATATGATTTGAGTGTATTTTTAATATTGTCTCTTTTTATTCTCAAGAGCAAGCATTATATTCTTCTTGGTTTTTCTATCCATATTACGGGGCTGGAGAGATCGCTCAGTAGAATAAAGTGCTTGCCTGGCAAGGACAAGGGCCTGAGTTCAGTCCCCAGTTCTGCCAAAA
>NDGN011541325.1:308-21775 GCA_002564285.1 Tympanoctomys barrerae | reverse complement strand
TAAATAATTAGAACTGGCAAGATTGTGCTCCTATGTTGACAGGGCACTTGGGCCCTTCTAAGCAAGCACCTGCTTCCTCTGTCTACCCCCAAGGCCCTCCTAAAGGAAGCATGCCTTCTTCAGCTTGGCCCAGGTCCTTAGCTTGACTGCTTCACTCCCCTAGCCTGTGTACCTGGCCTTTGTAGGCGTTCAAGTTTGTGACTCCTGATTTATGTCTTCATGGAAGCAATGGCCTTCTAATTAGGGATCAATAGGGATAAAAGTCAGTTTCTTCTGCATTTTATAGACTTTTGTTTAATTTCAATTGATTAAGGTTTGAATTCAGTAATAAAAGCTGTGATTACTGGACATTTACTGAGCATGGTAACATTTAACCGACTATAAGAGTTTGTAGATGCCTGTTGGGTGAACTTGCATAATTCTCCTGTTCAGTTTTGTTCTAAAGCGTTCATTTATGCTGAAGGTACTGCCAAAGTACAACTCCAGAGGGCAGCATTACAGAGAGGGGAGGGCATCCAAGGAAAGGCATCATGGCAGACAGAGTGGTGTTGATTGTGTAGAAACTGGTGACTCCCTCAGGGTGAATTGCCCTCGATCCAGGAACACCCTCTCCACTCTGGTGCTCACCACTGAGCAGCCCAGAGGTAGACAAGGGAGATGCCCTACCGCAGCAGAATCTCCTCAAGACGGGGAGTCTCTTGTTACATCTCGAAGTACCGTGAACCTGTTTCCATCTGATGGTGAGAAGTATGTTCCATCCTTTTAAGTAAAGAAGCATTTCCTTTTTTCCGATTATAAACCCATTTCATAGCAATGTAAAATGGAAACAATATAGCATCTGACTAATTTCACAGCTATGACTGAATTATATTTTTAAAATTTTGATAGCATTTAATATTAACATACAAGCCTCCAAAGTAGAGTTATTTGCTTATGTTAAAAAAAAAAATACTTGGCTTTGAAAAAGACAATGTCTGGAGTATTGCTTTGAACCTTTATTGTTTATTTTCTTTTAGGACCCTGCAGGGATCTTTGAACTGGTGGAACTTGTTGGAAATGGAACGTATGGACAGGTTTATAAGGTAAGTCCATCAAGTTTGAGTTTAGTTTGGTTTAAACATGGCTTATTTTTATTTATTTATTTAGTATTTTAATACAGGATCTAACAGGGTCTCACTGTGTAGTTAGGACTTGTAGTGATCTGCCTGTGTTCAGCCTCCCAAGAGCTAGGATTACAGACGTGTACCACCACGCCCAGTCTCAATCTCAGCTATTTGGCCGACCCTTGAACATGGCTTATATGTGGTTTCAGTTCATGAGTGCTGAACACAGTGCTGTTTACACTGACTCATAAATGCTTCACGATAGTTTTTATTTATTTTTTTTAAGAGCAGATTATTTATTGAGGGTATTGAGGGCAAGAAAGTTCCTGTCCTAGAGAGGGACAGAAGGGGGGCCCAAGCGGGTTGTGCTGGGTCGCAATAGATTTTAAATAAAATAACATGCTTGTGAAGAGACTGTACATCACTACCTATGAGCACATTGCCTGCAGCGGAGCCCAAGACTCAGGCACCTCCTGCATCGGCATCACCTATCTGAGGTGTGGATTTTGACACTGCACATCTGAAACTCCTGGAGTACTCAGTTTCCTTTACCTCCAGCACTGTGAAAGCTTCTTTTTGAAGGAGTAAAGCATGCCATTTACCTTATTAATTTAAGCTATTAAACTATCCTAGCTGAAAAAGATTTATTGCTGGCTTAGAACACATTGAGTTTAGTGAACAGTATTAGAAAAAAAAAACTGGTACTTCACTCACAAAGCAAAGACACAGTAGCAGTATGAATTTTATGAGGTAGTACATAGTTAAAAGTTAAACTTGAGTTGATTTTCCTGCTGTTTTACTGATTTTTGTTCACGAGTTCATTCAAAAGAACTTTTATTATTATTGTTATTTATTTACTTTTTGGTACTGGGGAGCAAACTCAGGACCTTATGCTTACCAAGCAGCGTTTTTTAAAAATGTATTTTATTACAAGGTCTACTGGGTCTCATTACACAGATCTGACTCAAGTGATCCTCCTGTTTTCAACCTTCCAAGCACTGGGATTAAAGGCACGCAGCACCATGCCCAGGCTCCAGGTGCTTATATTGCTGAGCTATCTCCCCAGCCCAACCCAAAAGAACTTTAATAGTATGTTTTCCCTACTGGGTGTCATGGTGGCAAAGCATGTCATAATCCCAGTGCTCTGAGCCAGGATGGCTACAAATTTCAACCAAGCCTGGGCAATTTAGTGGCATGGTAAAACCTCATCTCTAAACAAATAGACCGAAAACAACAGGAAAAATGATATTTTTTTTTTAAACTGGGGATCAAACTCAGGACTTTGCAGGTTCTTAAAAACTGAGATAATCTCAGAGAGAATGACCTGGGTTCAATCCCGAGTACTGGGAAAAAGAATAAAAAAGTTTTCCTTTGATAAATGACCAAAACATAGGTTTTCTTTTCTTTTTTTAAAAAACGTATCCTGATTTCTCTGTTGATTACCAAAGAAATGGAAATGGACTGTTTTGGACTATAATTTTTGGAGTTTTGGTGTATGAGCTAGTAGTGAAATGCCTTCAGAACAAAGCAGCAGTTTCTTTTGATTTTTTTTCCTTGGGACATAACCATTGTTTCCCTGAGTGGTGGTGACATGGATGATATTTCCATTACAAATGATTTCACTGTTCTGTTTTAAAAGATTTCTTCTCTGATCCCCAAACTTCTCTCAGTTGATTAAAATTATTGTAAAAGTCATCTAGATTCTAATGGTTCCAATTTTGCAGCATGCCTACAGTATGTGTATAAGGTGTTTTTCAGAGTGTGATTTTTAAAGCACAGTTATCAGTGGATACACACCTCTGGGCCTTTCTTTAGTGGCATAGACCCTCTGATGTCCACTCCAGGGAGAATTCGGCCCTTGCAAAAATGCCATTTCCTAAGATGTCAGCCCTTTACAGTTTGAATGTAATCTACTGAGCTATTCGCTTGACGTTGATCCTGTCTGACACAGACAGAAATGTGTTTCAGCAAATGCCTTTAAATACTTTCAATAAAGATAATTAGGTTGGAAGATTGTGTTATTGCATTTTGAGAAATTGGATTGAACTTGCGAAGCAGTGTGGCTAAGGAATTAAGCCCTGATTCAGGTGTACAGTTACTTCTGATTTCTTGTCAAAATGGAAGAGCAACTCTGTAGCTTTTGGTTTCTTGGTGCCTCTTCTTAGGACCACTGCACTGGAGCAGGCTTTCCACATGCAGAAGTCCCATTTTAGAGACAGTTCTCAGCTTGGTTCATTAATCTGAGAGGAATAACTGGACACTTGCAGAATGAGCTAGTAAAGGCATTCTACTAAGGATTAGAATGTCTGGGGAAAAGTAATTACTCCTAATTTTGTCTCATCTTATAAAAGAGGAGACATATGCCAAAAGATCTCATATATTTTTAAGAAAAGGAAGATATTTGGTGGCTAGATTGAATGTTATTCTAGAGGGTGTTTAATACATTTGTCACTTTCCATGCCAAGGGGAAGGAAATGTCCATCACAGCGCATGGACATGGTGAATGTGTCGGGCTTTGGGACAAGAGGCTTAGTCCCTTTTAAGAGACCTATTTGTTGTTCTGTGGCCATTGCAGTGATTCTCTGCTTTGGGGACTAAGCAATAGACTGTGACACCCACTCATTAAGGGTTTGGTTTCTATGCAATTGAGACACCCGTGGCTCCTGCGCACTCCTGATCCACCTGTGGGAAAGGGTTAAAACTCATAATGTTTAAAACAACTCAAAAGTGAGCCAAAAGAAAATTAAAGCAGGAAGTGATTTGTTTTCCTGCATTTTGTGATTTTTAGAGAGTACGTATGCTTTTAAAATACTGTGAACATAAATAGAAGTTCATGCCTAGCCTTAGGAAGGGATTATTTTACAGAAAAGATCTTTGTTTTAAGGGTTTTTTTTTTAAATTCATCAGCGGGTATTCCTGGCTTTCCCAATGTAAAGTAGAATTTTATGAATAACTGGATGGATGTAACCTTCATTTAGTGGAAAATGTGATTATAACTTTTTAAGTGAGTTGCCTTCTAAGAGTCATAAATTTTTATTTTCAAATATTTTCTAAGAAATGTACTTCTAATAAATAAAGAATATACACAGATAGTGAGACAGTGGTCCTATAGTATGTTTGCAAGTGAACTAGATACAGCTGGATAAGAAATATAAGTATTTTATGTAAGGGCCATTTATATAGCATTACTTAAATACTGTTCTGCTTTTCAAAGTTGTCTCTGGTCTGACTCCAAGTTCAGGTTATAGCACCTGTTCTTGGTAGGCTAGATATGCTTATCTCTCATTTCGGTCCTGAGCGATCAAGTAGAAATTTAGTATTGTTTGGTTTGTTTATCTTTATTTACTGGAAAGAATAGGTAAGTAATAAAGAATACCTTTTCAGGGTTGGGTTTCATAAGCACAACATCCCGAGTTGAATTCCCAGTACTGCTCCCTGCCAAAAAAGGATACTTTTTCTCTATTAGGATTTTTAATGGGTAATCTACCTTCTTGCACCATGGCTCCCATTTAAGATCAGACCAACATAAAGCCACAGACTTGTTTGCTAAAAGACTTGTCTGTTTATCAGCATACTACCCATTAGGGACCTAATGCAGTCTGGACACTTTCTTGGGAAACTAGAGTTAGTATGTTAATAAGTCTAAATAATTGGTCAGTGGTTACCTTCAAATACCACTTCAAATTAGCCATGTACTTGTAGTGAATATTGCTTTATCCTGTTTCACAATTGTCATTTTGAAATATGGGTTGTTATTACAGACATGGAAATATATTTTTCCGGGCTGCCAATGTGAACTGGAAATGTGATGGATTCCTCTGTATTCCTCATGTGTGTTTAAAATCCTCATTAAAGTTATAAAGTGCATCTTAGTGGTTATGGTGTTCGAGAAATGGAGATGCAACATGACTGTGTGTGTATTTTCAAGTGGTAACAAAGGTCCTCATAGGCCATCCGTGTGGTCATTTTTCTGTCAACTTGGTGTATCTTTGATCACTTGCAGTGAAGTTCCATCACTTCATGTGTAACTCAGTTCATTTTCCTGCAACTCCTTAGAATCTTCATTAAGGGGAAATTATATTTTTTCCAATATTTAGTGTTTCAATCCCATTTTCTTCCCATAGAACTATTTAGAATTTAAAACTTCACAAGAGCACAGTCCTTCAGATATTTGAAGTCTTTTCTGTTGTTGCCCCAAATATGTATTTGTGTCTCCTTTTCTCCAGGCATTATAGTCTCAGTTGCTTAATTTATTTTTCATATAAAATAGACTGGAGGCTCTTTATTATCCCTGATTCTATCCTTAAAATGACCCCAATCATGTATTTAAAATCTTATACTTCTCAGTAGTCCTCTCCCCCACCTCCAAGTTACCGTTTCTGAGGATTGATTAAACCCAGGGCCTTGCTTATGCTACACAAGTACTCTGTCATGGAACTATAATTTAGCCTCATTTTGACAGCCTCACTAATTTGTTCAGGCTGGCCTCAGACTTAAATTTGTCTTGCCTCAGCCTCCTGAGTAGCTGGAATCATAGGCATCTGTCAGTTGTTCTGTGTTTCACAAAAATCTTTAATGTATATTGTATAATTCAAGCATAATTTCACAAGAGCTTGTTCTCACTGCAGGGGCCTTGTAGCTACAGTTCCTTGTACCTTGAACATGTCTGTCCTTTCAGTATTGGCTACTCTTCTTTCAGGTATCTAATCAAAACTTCTTCCAGGAAGCCCGCTTTCACCCTTGTGTCTCCTTTCTGGATTATCTTACTTCTTTGCTTGTGTATATATTAAGTAACTCAAATACATAAATAGGGAGAATAAGATCAGAGATATAATCTACCCTGTTCATCACTGTGTCCCCCAGTGTGGCACAATTTTGAGGCCAGGTTTGTGCTCTGTTTTTGTTGATAGTTCTGTCTATATTTGTTTTCAATTTTCTCAACTTTTCCCATGGAATATTAGTCTGCTTAATCGCAGTAAAGCAGATTTGCACAAAAGTAAGAAGTCGAGCACTCTACTTGCTGTTTACAGTGGGAAGTGGACTTTTCATTAAAAGAATTGACAATGTGGATGCTAGACATTGACAAAATGAGTCAAAATAATTTTATGGGGTTTGATCACCTGGCCAAGGTCCTCAAATTTCAGTATATAAAATAAGTATTTGGGAAAAATATTTAAAACTTAATTTTCTAGGCCACAACCCCTGATGTTTAATTTAACATAGCTACCATATGGCCCAATTGTATGGATCTTTACTAAGTGAGTGGGTTCATTGTGACTTCCAAGCCCTGGGGCCACACCCCAAGAAACCCTGTGAAAAGGACTGCCTTCTACCCTGTGGTACGGTCACTT
The DNA here is from genome assembly GCA_002564285.1 of Tympanoctomys barrerae. Classification (NCBI taxonomy): domain Eukaryota; kingdom Metazoa; phylum Chordata; class Mammalia; order Rodentia; family Octodontidae; genus Tympanoctomys; species Tympanoctomys barrerae. The sequence goes on along the minus strand of NDGN011541325.1, from coordinate 15,321 downwards.
GAGGGAAAGTGAAGTGTAAGCCTTTTTGTAATCTTTTGCTTTAGTATTTCCACGCTAAGCCAAACTTGCATAAACAGACAAAGACAAAAAATGTAAACATCTTGACCTAAGATGAGTTACCATCCAGTGTTGTCTTATTCAGAGATCTAACTTAGCAGTGTTTTTGACTTGTGATCACAGGTGAAGCTTGTTGCTGAATCATTTACCTCAAACCTTGAGAGTCAATACTGTCAAAAGTGTCCTGGTATAGAGTGACAGGAGCTTATTGTATGAGATTTCAATGGTCCCTTAATCTTTTATTAAAAAATCTATAAAGCATTTTAATAGTGAGCTTATTAATAATCTTCATAGACAATTCTATGACATTATACAGGGTGCAATGTGGCTTTTCATAGTCTTTTGTAATGAATCATGTATTACACTATTCACTTCTTGTTTGGCAAGGAGATAGTATGGGTGAATGTCGTGTTCCTTAGATAATAATTGCACTTTTTTATTTTAAGTGCTCAAATGTAAAGAATATATTCGTTCACATTTGTTGAGTGCTAGTGAAAAACAGCTCTGTGCTTTGTGTGAGAATAATGTGGAGCTAATCCAAGTGGTGCCTACTCATGAGAAGTATGCAGCCAGATTATCTTATTAGGACTCAGCATATTCACAGCTAATTTTTCTTTTTGGTATCATTTATCTTAATTATTTTGCCTGATGGTTAAGGTCCCCTTTTATTGAGAGAATGCCCATTTATAAAATCACATTATCACCCCGAGGCAGGATTTCTAAACCTCAGTCTGTAGTATTAAGACCTTGGGGTAAATAACTCTTTGTGTGTACGTTGTGAATGCTACCAGCATCTTTAGCCTTTAACCTAATAAACCTCAGTAAAAATATGATAATTGGAATGTTTCTAGAAACTTCCAAGTGACCTCCAAAGGACATAACTACCCCTAGTTGAAAATCATTGTTTGAAGGATAAGACAATATGGCAAAACTTTAAAACTGAGATATAGTCAGAGATGGATATTACAGAATAGGGGGCAGAGCAATTAATACTGTCCAGAAAAGAATTAGATCTTGAGTAGCTGCAGCATGGAGATTTGGGGAAACATTTGAATCTTCAATGTTTGCACTATATTTGGGAATATAATTCAGCGTATTTATAAACAGAAAGGCCTTTGGAGCCATATTAACCTGAATTCTCAGTCCAGGTGTACATCGTTCTAGTGGTGTGAAGATAAGCAATAGTGTCCAAGTCTGAATATTTTCATCCATTATTAACAGTAGGGTTGTTATAAAATCTCAGTGATAGTTATGAAAGCTCAAACATGAAGTATAAATGTGTGGAAACCATCAGCCTGGAGACTGATACACAGGGGACACTCAACAGTCTTTTCTTCTTCTCAAACGCTGGCATTGTGTTCTTTCTTGATCTTCATTTTGTAGAACATTTTATGATCTGAAACATAGATGAATGAAGAATGAACTGACAGAGACACATCTTTGTGCTTTAGCTTCTTTTCCATTTGATTTTGTGTGTGCTCAGAACAGCATTGTTTGTATGAAATCCAAACCTCAGTATTGTGTGACATTGGATGATGTGATCAACATTTAGGTATTATAGTTTGTCTTGAGCATTTAAAAAAGACAATTTCTCAATAGTCTGTAAGGAGAAGATTGATTAGAGGAAATAAGCATTGCCTCCAGGATTCTGAAACTTTGGTAGAGTAAGAGCAGTTTTTGAATAATTGTATAGCTTACAAATTTGGGAGGACTCAACAGTATTTCCTTTTTAGGTATTGAAAACTCTTAAGTACATAGCCTTTATGGTGACATTAATGAAAGAGTCTAGTGGAGAATGAGTATCATGTAAGAGAGGAGGACCTGTTTTAGGGTTGATGTTCTTCCTTTACTTTCCTTAGTTCTGAGTTGGCCCTTAGTTCTGAGTCGGCCCACTTAGGGCTTCCATTGTTCCCTCCTTTAAAATGATAATTAAAATATATTTTCTGATATATCAAGTTACTATGAGTTTGAGGTGGATTAGTGGCTATGACAAGCCTTTGCTAAACATTTTCTCAAACCACTGTGTATGGGTAGTTTTGTTTTTGTTTTTTTTTGCCGTTCATTACAAGGCAGGTGACCCAGTGCTTGAGAGAGGGAGTGGACTCGTGTGTTGCTCCCATGCCTTCATCCTCAGGATCTCCATGCTGTGTGTTACCCAGGCAACGATCCCTCCCAGCAGCCCAACTGCAGTTACCGATTCATTCTCATACCACTTGTATTGTTTGTGCTGGAGTCTTTAGGAAAACTGAGGCTTTTAGATGGAGTGGAGTCTCTCTGGCTTTGCCTCTCCCTGTCTTTTGCCTTATTAACATCTTTTAGCTAGGTTGTCACATTTCTTAAATATGTTCAGCAGAAGTCCTGTGACTAAAATGTTGAAAAATTAGAGTGCTTGCAATCTTGCCACTCTTCCCTACTTCTTATTACTTATACAGATTACTGGTTTTACTTGGGAAGTTTCATCCTGCATCTAACATATTTAGATCATTTTCATCCTTGTTTTTCGCCTCCCCCTGCCTTCTCCCACTCGTTCCCGTCTTCTTCTTTAATAGTCACCCTTTTACTTTTGTTAGTCTCTAATACGCTAATTCTCTAATAGCCTCTTGATTCTGCATATGAAGGAAAACACGATGTATGTCTTTTTGAGTCTGGTTTAGATCACTTCACATGATGCTCTCCATCCATTCCACCCATTTCCCTCCAAATGACATGATTTCATTTTTCTTAATGGCTGAGTGAAACTATATCTCTGTCCCACAGTTTACAGAAGCTATTGTGAAATGGCCTGAAATTAGCATGGGTGTGCAGGCATCTCTATACTATGCTGGCTTTCCAGTCCTCCTTCTTGAAGAGAGGCAATATTGACATTTGTATTGCTTTGTTTCAGCCAGTATTTTCCTAATTTATTTAACTTGGAATCCTCTCTCCTCCCCCTAAGTGAATCATTATTAGTGCCCCTTGAACTATTCCACAGAACACAGATATCGAGGTGACTTATGTCACTGTACTTTCTGGGAGTGACAGTGATACTGTGCAGCCCACCATTGTTGCAGCCTCCCTGTCTGTCCTTCCCTTTGGGTCCAGGGTGGTTTGTGTAAAACATGGTTACAGTGTTGTCTTTCCCATTTTCTTATAAACCAAGCTGTTGGGCCAGATCTGGTATGTTGATATTTTCAGAAAGAGTTTTGTTGTATCTAGAGAAGCAAGTTTATTAAAAGAAAGTAATGATACTAGTTGGTTCCATTTAATTTAAGAATGATTAGCAACACATCCAAGCACTGTCTTCCTAGGGGTGCCAAAACTGTGGCTGTTTTACTGTCAAACAGACATGTATTTACAAAATATCTCTAAGATGCTACAGTACATACAAAGCATTGTCATTAGTCATGGATTCATCTAACTATAGCTGAGGCTTTGAGATTATTACCTAATCTCAGAGTGCACATTCTTTGCGGTTGGCCAGAATGGTAGGTAGTAATTCCAGCCCTGTTCTTCAGTAAGTAGGTGAGACAGTTACCTTTGTGTGTGTTGGCCTGATGAGCTTTTCATCTTCACAGAGGCCTGCTTCCCTGCCTCACAGGTGCCTGTGTTTGCATAGTGGAGGACTGTGTCACTGTGTGCTATGATTTGCGGGTAGAATGAATTAGATGGCTGCCCTATGAGCCTGGGTAGAAGACCTTCATGAGTGCCTGTGTGCCAGGTGCCACATGCAAGGATTGCTTCCTTTGCTGGGTGGCTGGACCTCAGAGTTGCTACTGAAACTTGTTTTGGGAGACTGTGTAGAATTTCTCATTGCTACTTGTGACTTTTTTAGTCTTCACTGTTCATAGAAATCTCCAGGATAATAGAGGAACTATAATTATCTGAGTCCTAGTGTAGAGTTAGGGTTTAGTTGGTCTGCTGTACAGCTGAGTAAAGGATTTTGGTTTTTTCCCCTACAAGTTTCTCAGATGGTGGCAGGATTGATTACCACTGGCCTTTTAGGTGGTATAAATGCTCTTTGGGATGTCTTTGCCTTTAGGGATGAAACTTAACCACTCTTATCCATCCTAGGGTTTTGTTTGTATTTACTCATTTATTCATTTATTCAACATGAATCTTCATAATGAGCATCTAATATCTACTTGGCTCCACCTTCAGGTCAGGGTTTATAGATATGCATGTGCTGTACCTCTGTCCTCAAATCTTTGGAGAGTGCGAGGTATAACTGAGTCCCTTTAGTTGTGTGTTGCAGGCCCCACAGCAGGACTGTATAGTGCACAGTCAGTCCTCTGAGGCCATGGGAAAGAAGATCAGGCTTCACCTATGGTTGCCTGCCAGGTTGGGTCAGTGATAGAAGTTGAAGCAGGGATAGGAAGCCAGCAGGACTTCTACTGGACAGACCTTGGGCTGGTGGCTCCTTCTGACTTGGACCTGGGTCCTGCAGTTCATGAACTCTGTGTGCTTAAGCAAGTCATTTAGGTTTTCTAGGACTTGATTTGATCTACAGATGGTTTATGATTTTTTTGTTTTTTGATTTTATGGTGGTTTGAAAAAACCCCATGTAACCATTAGACTTTATTTTCAGGACAGCGTTCAAGAAATTTGAACACTTTATTATAAAATAAACTCTGTATTAGATGCTTTTGCCCAAATGCAGCCTAAAGTAATTTTCTTAAGGACATTTACGCTAGGCAAAACAAAGCTATAATGATCTTTAGATTAGTTGCATTAAGTGCAGCTTTGAATTATTAGGCTACAACCAACCATGAGTATAACATCTGTGTAATGAAGGTGTTGGACAGGAATGGTCTCAAGTTCTTTGTAGTCTATCTTTTAGTGCTAAGTAAAGCACTACTCTGCAAGATCCTATAAACTGCTTCCATGAATCCATTTCTGGCTAGTGCCTTTCCATCTACAATTTCTTGATAGAAATATTTGAAGCCATTAACAAAATGATTTATGATAGATCCCTAAAAACATTCCTAAGATACCTGGTTGGCCTGGTAGCATCTCTTTGAGCAGCTCCTCCCTGAGAATTATGGACATCTAAGCATTTTATACCACTCAGTCTTTGATTCAGCTCCACAAGGTGTGGGCAGGGTCTTGCCCCAGTGTATGATGATATGTGCTTTCTCATATCAGGTGAAAAGCTGAGGAGGTTTTCTGTCAGAGCCAGGCGTGGACTCCCACTTGTATGCTCACTTTTGATTTTGAAGTGTTTAGATTATTTCAGTTCAGAAAGTTGCATTCTCTCTCATATCAATGAGTGAACTGCCAGATAGCCTGATGTACAACACCCACATGACTTGTAGTTTTTAGATCTTATAATACCCTTAATGACTTGGTGATTATAAGGCACTTTCAAATAATTAAACGATCAATAGTTACTATGTAATTACCATTATTTGGGGTTGTTTGTAACCTGTAAAACAAAATCCTGCCAGGATTAAAGGGCCCAGAATTTTGGAGTTTTAACTGTCTTGTATATGGAAAACATCTGAAACACTTGTAAAAAGAATAACCAATCAATTGGGGCATTGAAACTGAATTTCTTATCTCTGAAGTTTTACCTCCAATGTAATCTTATTAAATTCACTTGGATATTTTACATCTGCAAACAGCAATATCTTCCATTTGGCAAACAAACACAGTACCTTCTTCCAACTCAGTAAGAGCCTTTCTAGGTGGTCAGGTCTGAGATGGGGAGGGAAGCCTGGCTTTGGGCTTCAGAGAGGGCTCTTTTATCTCTGCTGCTGAAGTCTAGTTTTATGTGTAGTTTCAGATTTCGGTCCACTTTATAAGGCAATGCACAGACCTGTGTTTATTTGGTTTTCATCTGCAATGAAGGAAAGGGCAGCAGTTTCATGGAGAAATACAAAGGAGGTACTATTATAGTAATTATAATATTAACCACATCATCTTTGTGTACTGCATGGAACTGTTAAGAACTAAATTATGTGAAGAATTCAATCTCCTATAGGGGGAAAATGCTCTGTTGATTTAGGAAACTTGCCCTTCATTGCATAATAGGACCCACTAGGACATAGTTTTGACAGGCCACTGGCATGTTGGAGTTGACACTTCTCTATCTCGTTGCTGCAGAAATTTACTTTTGATCTGTGCATCACATTTGAGAAAGCAACTCCTTGCTAAATTGATCTTTCTGGAGATCTTACTACTTTTTAACTGTACCTCTAATTTCTTTCTCTCTCTTATTGTAAGTACACATCCTGTAAAAATGAACTTTTCACCCAGGTGTGGTGGCGCATGCCTATAATCCCAGTACTGGGAGGCTTAGACAAGTTCGAGGTCAGCCTGGGTTACATAGTGAGTTCAGGGGCAGCCTGAACTATACAGTGAGGCCCTGTCTCAATACCAATGCCCACCCCGAAAAACACCAACAACTAACTTTTCATATGTGTTACGTACACATGCTTTGTTGCACAGCCATCTCCACCATTCATGTCCACAGCATTTTCATTTTCCCCCCCCTGAAACCCTGATCCTGCTAAACACTAACTCCTCATACCCTGTTGGCCTGTCTTAAAAAAGCCTATTCCATGTAAAGTTACAGTGAAGGTGGTAGTTTCCTGGACAGTGTCTCACACTGCTTAATCTCCAGCCAGCCTGGAGTGGTCCACATACCTGCCTTTATACTGGGTTCCTCCCAGTGGCAGGTCCCCAGCCCATGTTATCCTCAGGTGGGTGAAGGCCCGCTCCAGCACGGCTCCAGCATGTTCACAGGTCTAAAACCACCTAAAGCCCTTGATTTTCCTACATTCTTTGTAACTAAATAAAATGACCCTTCTGAAGGAGGAGTCACCACCCCAAAATGTTGCAAGCATTTTGCATTGCCTAAGAATATTGTGAGAGTTATTTGTATTAACATGTTCTAGGCTGTGGTTATATTTATTAAAATTATATAAATCAGATTTTCCTGTTTACCTTTAAATGTATCATCCATTTGCTGTTTTAGTAGCAAAATGCCCTTCTCCACAGAAGCTCCAGTATTACATACCAAAGCCAAAGGGCCTGGATGAAAGACAGTTGGTGCCTACCTGGTGTAGCCGACTGTTCACCAACACACTGTTCTATCCCAGATTCTCTGCTGGCCTCATTTATTGGCAGAATGGCCCTATGCTTAGGTGGGCTGTGACCCTCCAAGGAGCACAGCTCTGTGCCTCCAGCCCCAGGCTCCTGTGATGTGATCCACTTTCCCCTCTGGTCTGTCTCTGGCCCACCCTCTCTCCTATTACACTTCAAGGGTAAAACATTCTTTTCCACTTGTATACAAAGCATACAGATTTTGTTTATTGTTGTTATACACTTGCCGCCTCCTCCTTTTGACAAGTGGCCCTGTGTTGTTAACACTTGGTGCAGGAATCAGATCCTCAGGCGGATTGTGATGGCTTTTCTTGCACCTCTGGCATTCACTGACCTCTGTTCCCTAGTACGCTCTCTGGCATCTCCCACTTTAATCTTGTGCTTCTGGAGGCCAGGGACATTACTTCACTCTTCCTCTGGTATCAGGACAAAGCAGGAAGTTAAAAATACTGATTGACTTTGAAAAAGTACATCATTCTAATGTTTGCTGAGTTTGGAATTCCCTGTCTCCGTGGATTATGAATAGGTTTTACTTAATCTCAACACTTTTTGTGTATTAATCAAGGAAATTGGTACTAACTATAGCATTTAGTAACCTACAGTAGCTAAATACTTGGTAACTTAAGTAAAACTATGTCCTCTTATTATTCAAGGTGATGGAAGAGCATAGGATAAAGAAAAAAAATTCCCTTTTGTTCTAAAAGTGATTTCATGGACATTGTTTACAACCTCTTATGCCTAAACACAAGAGGCCACACTTCATCTGAATTTTTAAAGACCCTCACTTTTGGTGACAAGAGATGGGTTTTCTTAGGCTTTTCTCTCTATTGTATCTTTGAGAATATAGAGCCAAACATCGCTGTAATGATGAATAGTTGCTGTACAATGTTCATCTTTGTTACTTAATTTGACCTTCATGATGACCCAAAAGATGGAGAAGGTATAATTCTCCATGTTTGAATGATGAGGAGACTCAGATCTGAGAGCTCATAAATGGCTTAGGGTGGAGCCAGCTGATCTTTGGCTAAATAGCTTATTACCTTCCACTCAGAAGTTTCCCAGGGGGAAATTTAGGTAAGGAAAAAAAAATCTTCAATGTTTTCGAGGATTGGTTTTCCCTGGCTCTTCCATTGCATGTTTAGAATTCATTTTAAAGAGCTCCCTAATACGTTCGAACTTGAAATATAGAGCAAGCCAGAGAAAATGCTGTGTGCCTGTAATCCAGGTACTTGGGAAGCTGAGACAGCACGATTGTAACTGTAGCTCAATGCCAGCCTGGCAACTGAGCAAAACCCCATTTTATTTTTAAAAAGATGTAAGTGTGGGAGAAAACTGATGCTGTAACTTATTGCAATATGTAGTTCTTCTCATCTTTATTTCCCAAGTCCTGAAGGGTGATGGATGTCCACATAATTAATCAGGGATTTCTTAGAGGACACAGCATTTTTATTGAGGAAGCTATAAAAATAAGAAGAGAATTCCTGCTCACCTATGAAAAAGAACTGGCCTGCCCGGGACTTAGTAAGTTCTCCCATCTGAGGTACTTGTGTGCCAGTCGTTAAGGGGTCTGACTGCGTCTTTTCTCATGATTTTTTTTTTTAGAACAAGGAATAGCATGATTCTAGACTTCTTAACAACCAGCTCCACTAGCCAGGTGCATGGTATCTTTTCCAGAAAGACTCAGCAGTCAATGTGGAGCTTGATAAATGCTTGTTGAATTGAATTGATTTATTCTCTCAACTGCAGTTTGTGTACTTTTGTAGCAAATGGATGGATCTTGCTACTCTGGAGACAATGCAGATATTTGCCAGGTGCAAAATCTGAACATTTTCTGTCTTCCAAGCAGAGAGAGGGCCAGTTACCTGGAACTTGGTATGGTGTTGAAAATCATCTGGTTAAATGTTAGGTTGCAGACTAATTATTAGATAACTTATAAGTCAGGGACACCTGTGTAGAGAATCTTTATATCTGTTTCTGTTAAGGGCAACACTATTCGCTTTTCTCCTGCAGATTGCAGATTTGTAGGGCCAACAACCCAGGGACAGTAACAATGCCTTTAAGGACTATTATCAGACATTTCAATGACAAGTTGCCCAACTGTATCTTGTTCTTACTGTTTATGTGTCAAAACAGCTAAAGTTTGTGAAAACAGGAGATAGCATGTCTCCTTTGGGTGGAGGCAGAGTTGACTTTATTCTTTGAAAAAAGATTTTGAAATTAGGCACTTCCTCCAGCTGGTGATTCTTCCTTTTGGTGATCTGGGCTGAAGAAAAGGAATTTTTGTGACCTAAATGTTTAGCACACTTTGTTCTACTATTTTGTACCCACTCACATACTTTGAGAGACACTTGAGAACTTTCGAAACTTATTCTGTCAAGAACCCTGTCACCCAGCTCCTGTCCCCTCACAAGTGAGTGTGGCTCTTGGGTAGAACTCCAAAGAGGATCTATGGGGTGCCCTCTGGGTAAATCCCAGCCGTTGTGGTCTGCAGCAGGGTGGGAAGTTGAGGTGAGCAGAAGTTCGTGAAGAGCCATGGCTGCCCTTCTCCCTGGGGCTCCAGTTTATCTGTTGCTTATGAAAAAACTTGCTTGGACAAGACTGATACCTACAGTTAACCATCTGAGTGAATATGTCATCAATCAAGGTGTGGCCAAGAAACCAGTGTGGTAGAGAATGAAGGAAAACATACATATAAATACACACGCACAAAACAAGTCTGCTGACAAAACCCAAAACAACATAACAATGTCCAAAACAGAAAGCTCTTTGTTTGAGTACTGTTTTCCAGTCTAGAAGCATTGAATCATGAATACCCGGTTCACCTGATGATTAATGAGCTCTTTGAAATTTGGCCTAAGTCCTATGCATCATGACATAGCACTCACTCAAATTCATGAATTGATGAACATGTCAGATAGGCTCTAGTAGTGTTTCTCTTTATGTCCGGTCATCACTTGTGTTCTTTCCCCCTCAGCAGCCTGTGTTCTGTCTTACTGAACAAACTTCACACTGTATATCAGTCCCCAGAAAATACCTTTGCATTTCTAACAATCCAATGTGGAGATGACTTGGGCTTCTGAGACTCATTTGCTCAGAACATGAACATCCATAGACTTCCGATCTTACTTTTGCCCCAGATTTTATTTCTCAGGAGCTCAAGGATGAGGACACGAGGCAGCCGAATGCTTTGAATCTTGAGCCACCAAGGCCTGCTAGGACTGCCCTTTCTGGCTCTCTGATGTCCTAATTAAAGCTGAGAGGTTTTCTGCCCATGTTTTCTTGAGGAACCAGCCCAGGTGCTCAGATTTCAGTTTGAGTCTGTGAGCTCTGAGATCAACTGTTCTCTGTGGCTGACATTTATTTTCATAATAAGCATAAGGGAGAAAATCCCCTCTTCACAGGCAGTTTTTGGATACAGTAGAAGCAGTGCAAGTGCCTACCTCCGAATATCATAGTTTACAGATGGGAAGGGGGAGGCTACACAAGGGTGGGGGGGCGGTGTGCATGCGCACACACACACACATATTTGTGTTTTTGCTGAGTTCTGTGCTTTACTGGGACTGAGTGTTTTCCCCATGATGGTAGCATTTTGAGGCAGTTCTTTTCCTAGTGGAACAATATCCTAAGATGGATAGCGATGCGGCCTTAAAAGCTGATTCTGCTAGAGTAATGATACTTTATATGAATATGCATTTGGGATAGGCTTGGAAAATAGAGGATATTTATGAAAAAAATTTCAAAGTGTTCTAAGAACTATCAAACATCAATTTGAATAAGTAGTGGGACTATTCTTACCTATTATTACTAAGGGAAGAAGAAAAAAAATAACTTTAAACAAGCTGAGATGAAGAAGCAGGGCTCTTATAGAAAAGCACAAACCCTGAGTTGTTTTTGTTTTGTTTTGTTTTTTTGAGACAAGGTTTCACTGTGCAGTTCTAACTGGCCTTGTACTCACTTTTTTAGCCCCCAGGCTGGTCTCAAACTTACAGAGATCTTCCTGGATCAGTCTCCCAGGTGTTGGGATTATAGGCCTGTGACACTATCCTCGGTTATGGGGCCTTTGAAGTGGGGATCTGCATCTAGGGCTGAGATGGCGAGCCTGGGCTCCTAGGGTGAGACAGCATGGCATGTGGGGTCTGGGGATGAACTCGGGTCCTTGTGCTTGCCAGGTAGGTGCTTATGCCTCTGAGCTATCTCTCCTGCTCCAAACCTGGGAATTAATGGATAGAATATGGTCCATTTGTAAAGTCACCTTGGGGAAGAATGTTAACTCTCTCCAAACTTGAACTTTCAGGTCAAGATGAGTTCAGTTAAATACCAATCTATATTTTAATCCTGAGTCATACCTGGTCATAGGTGATTTGTAGATTTAATATATGCCTGGGGATGCAGTTCCCCCCTGTGACTTGTGATTAATGTGTCTTTTTAATGCCCAAGAGTTGGCCCTGTTCTGGAACAGTAGAATGAGCTATTTGGAGCATGTCCATGGTGCATATGCCTATTGTTTGAAGCCTCTGCAAGGGTCTGGATCTCTGTCCCACAACATCATGAAGTATAGCATATGATTATTATCTCTGCTTTAAAGATGAAGTCTGAACCCTGGAAAGTTTGACTGGAGCTTTGTCAGACTGACAATAAAGGGTGCAACATGGATTGAACCCATAACCTTCCAACATCAGTGACTTGGGCTGTTTGACTCAAGTGTCCAGTGATTTAACCTTCAATTAAAGTGTTATGTTTTAATGAGAACTACTATTTCTAGTTCTTGGGATCCCTTTTAAAGAAGAGAAAATAAGCTGCCTAGCCATTTTTTCTTTAGCATTGTTTATATCCTTTATTTCTTTTTTCTAGCTATTGGGGGAAAAAAAGGTAGAAAAGAGTTATTGTGCTGCTTCACGAATGCCCTAGTAATGCTTCCTGTATGGTGAAGTACATGTCCTTTAAAATCTCCCACTTTAGAGGAGAAGTGATTTAAAGGTATAAACCAGCCAAAATATCTTGCTCTTCTAGAAAGTTCTTTGGCTTGAGTCAGTCAAGTGACCTTGACACCACTTGTGCATTTCTAAGTATATTAAAACCTCATTAATTTTCAGAGCGGAGACTTGGGCTGAACTTGACCTTTTAAAGTGCCTTAGAAGCAAGAATTTACCAAGCAATTTAAGAGTATAAACAGAAGTTTAAGAAGTTTATTGAACAGCCTCTGTCCTTAAGCGGCCTCAGGTGTCTTAAACTACTGTTTGTTTATTCCTATTGATATGCTAATCACCAGTCATTCTTGAACACTAAAGTGTTTCTTCTAATCAACTTAGACTTTTCCCTTCAATTTTTTTGCATATACTTGGTTCATTAAACTGTACAGTACAACAGTTCCTCATTTACATAGTGGGACCAATCTTTGCATTCAAAATAACTTGTTGGCAAGGCTTCACTGAATGTTTATACCAAGAAGTCGCCATTTTAGAGAATTTCACATTATTGATTGCTTATTCTTTGGTAGCTGAAATCAGTAGAACAGAGGACTCAGTCTTAGCAGAGATGCCTTTAATATTATGTATGGAAAAATAGTCTCCCTACATGGGGTGAGGTAGTTTTGTAGCGTCTAAAGGCTAAAAAGTGAAGATATTTCTGAGAATTGTCTAGTTTTTCATGCCATGTAAAGATAAGGAAAAATTATGGATTTTTCTGGGTTTGACCTAAAGGGGGATCTTTCAAATATTCAAGCATGTGCTTTTCTTTGAAGCAGTTTTGCATCGTCTGCAGAGGAGACCTTGCTGCTCTGCCTGGGGCTGCTGCCCAGCAGTGTGTACCTTACCCCCGAGACTCCTAGCAATGCTTGATCTCAGGCCTCCCAGACCTACGGAATTAGAATCTGCTTTTCAGCAAGATCCCCCAGGTGATTAATATGTCCTTTTAAATTTGAGAAACATGAAATTAGGCCATCTCATTGGCCCTGAGGTCTAGTGATAGCTTGATTAGTGAGATATCTTTCCCAGACAAAGAGAAGGCATCAATCCAGGGTCCGGGTAAGCAGAGTGCTGGCAATAGACTGTGTAATCTTTGTGATGAACAGTTGGTACTTCTGGGAACTGAGAGAGGCCAAGGCATAGCTTTGATGCCCAGTGCTGGGCTTATCACGTCTCACAGAGATAAATCACACATTTGAATGAGTGAAGAGGAGAACACAAATCATCTCAGTTCTGGCAGCGATGAGGACACAAAATGTAGATTTTCATAACATTTAAGTGAAGAGTACAGATGGATTTGAGACACTTGGCTGCTACTGTGCATTGGAAAATTTCCTCCCAATTCTTATAAATACAAGGATTGTCTATTTTTTTCAATCTTTTATTTATTTATTTGGTACAGGGTCTCACTATGCAGCTCGGACTCATAGTGAGCCTCCTGTCTCAGCCTCCGAAGAAGTGGGATTATAGGTAAGTGCCACTATGCCTGGTTTCCGTGGCTGGCACAGCAATCCCAGAACCTGGCAGAGCATGCAATGCCAGGGATTAAACCCGGGTCCTTGCACTTGCGAGACAGCTGAGCTGTCTCCCCAGTCCGTGAGCATTGTCTTATACTCTGTCCTTCAGGGTGGTTTCAAACTTTATCTGGTGCTGTTATATTTCAGAGTAAAATAAAAAAGAAAGAAAGAAAAAAAAATAAGAGCATGAGTATAACTGAATTTTATTCTTGCAGACCAAATCTAATCAATATACCTAACAGAAATATGGGAAGGATGAACATAATGCAACCTTCATATGAGTAGTTCTTTATGTGTGTAATTGTGTAGAATATCTGAAATGGTTTTCTCTCAGGGGTTGAGAGGTATATCAAAAGATTTTACAGTGATAGGCTAGAAAACAGATTTATTCACACATGCATGCATGCATGTATCCAAGTTTATATCCATGTGCATTCATATACTTTTTTTCTTTTATTTTTATGAATACATGTGACATAGGAGAATGAAACTCCCAACCTGAAAGATACCTGGGATGAATTTGTGTTTTCTAAAACTGAAGAATGAATTCTAGGAACAGCGGAGGTTCAGAGTTTTTGCTCTTTCACTTAGTGGCTGTTTGGTCCAGGGTTACTTACTTTTCTGTACTTGTATTTTCACCTCTGAAAAATAGGAATAATGATAGTTCCTTCCTCATAAGAGTGAAATGAGAATACGTGAAATACACTTAGAACCCGAGACACATAAAATACAACTAACAAAAGAGTAAGCTAGCTTTTATATATGAAATATACTCTGTTATTTGAAATCCAGTGAAAAGATTGAATGTCTTTAGACCTTCATTAAAAAAAAAACAGAACTTTAAACTTTGGTATGAAAATCTTCTAATTCTTACTTATTTAACTTCAACAGTTTATGTATCTAACCCTCAGTGCATTTCAACAAGGAGTAGCATTAAAAAAAATTTAAAAGTTGGAAAATTGCAATTATCAGATGTAGCCCTGTAATCTCTTCAGAAGTTTTAAGGAACTCTTTCATTCTGGAGTTTTGATTAGATATAAAGTAGCTCTGGCAATACAATACTGTACCTCAGAATCCTGGATTAAACATTCTCGTTCCTAACCTAGATTCAGATTCAACAAATAACATATTGTCTACCAGCTTTATTTATTTTTGTATTTTAGGGAAGGGTCAACAGGGTGTTCAGGGTCTCACTACTAGATTGGACTCATAGTGATCTGCCTTCCAAAACCTGGGATTTACCTATACTGTAACATCATGTAACACAGTTGTGTCCCAAATTTTCTGATCAAGGAAATTATGAGGCCATAGAGCAAAGTAATCAATGACGTAGAATGTGCCTAAGGAGAGTCACACAGAGAGAAAACATTCTCTCAGGCTTTCACAGAGAGC
>NDGN011541324.1:16222-31238 GCA_002564285.1 Tympanoctomys barrerae | reverse complement strand
AATAAATAAATAAATAAATAAATAAATAAAATATAATATAATATAATGAAAAGACTAAAACATAGAGGCTAATTTCTAACAAAATATTTCAATAATTATTGATCTATATGCACAGAATCAAAATAAATACAGAAATATAGCATTCCTTCATTGAAATCTCAATGTCAGTTTTTCATTCTCCACATAGATAATTTAGATGGAGTCCATTTATGATCTTATAAATAAAAAAATCTGACTATAAATTAATATGAAAAATATTAAGGTTAGTGGGATAGAAGAGGATAACTTCCCTTATCAAATATTTCGACTTGCTGCACATTTATTGTGACAAGATAGTCCGTGTTCATTGATACAAAAATTGACACAAAGGTCAGACAATACAGTGTGGAACCAGGCCCTCCCAAGGAAGGATGTATCATAAATAATGGAAGCAGAATTGTTATATCACTCGTAAATTCAATACATTTAACTGAAAATTGTGTAGCATTAAGAAAAAATTGACAATTATGTGTCTAAATATAATTCCTGACAGATACCTAAACATTAAACAAAACATTTAAAACTTTAGTTTGCAATGAAGACAGTAATTTGGTAGGATTTCTTTTCAAACACATGAAGTTTGCTATATCAAAATAAAAGCTCAATTATTTTAACTTCTAAATCCACAAACTCATCTTATCAAAAGATAATAGAAGAGGGAAAAGCAGGCCACAAAATGAGAATTTTTACTTGAAACACATGAAACTTATTATTTTTTTTTCAAAAATTAATAGAAAAAAAGATAACCAACCGGAAATCGGTCGGAGGAGATATCTTAATTATTTTTTCTTGTTTTGAGACAAAAAATATCTGACACCCAAAATTAGAGGAGAAACATGTATTTAGCTCACATTACATAGATGTTGCAGCCCGTATTTAGCTGGCTCCAAGGCAGGGCAGCACAGCAGAGAGGCATTACAGAGGGGAAGCAAAGCAACACAAACAGCAAGGCAAGGAGGGATGATCTTGATAGCATTATCTACCCCTTTTGTGCTCTATCAAGTCTACTAGGGATTAGGGAAGTGATGAACCAATCACTGAACTGATATAACAGTCATCCATTCTTAATCCTAGAGCCTTTATTCCTAGCATTCCATCATGAATCAAGCGTACATCTATATTAAGCAACATCTGAAAAAGCCCTACCTATGACTACATGAAAAAATAAGAGTATTTTTTAAGAATTAAGTCTCATAAACTACATAGAGTTTCCTGTCTGTAATACCATGCTATTACTGGAACCACATTCATACAATCTTAGACATTCATGGTAACTCCAATCTGTTATTTTAAAATTCTCAGTATCAGAAGTCTGAAATGGTTCTCACTGAGCTAAAATCAACATACATGTTACTAACTTTGCAGAAATATAAATAAAATGCAATTTTGTTGTGGAAAAAATATACATGTATACACAAGATAGCATATACAGCTACTTTCTCTTCATTCAATGAGAATAAAGTTTTGGACTAAAATTTTTTATACATGACATCATCTC
This sequence comes from Tympanoctomys barrerae, assembly GCA_002564285.1. Taxonomy (NCBI): domain Eukaryota; kingdom Metazoa; phylum Chordata; class Mammalia; order Rodentia; family Octodontidae; genus Tympanoctomys; species Tympanoctomys barrerae. The sequence continues at coordinate 29,701 of NDGN011541324.1, read as the reverse complement.
TACATCTTGTCCTCTGAATAACTACTACAAAGACAACAATATGCAATGTATTATCTCCTTTCTATTTTAAGGTCATCTGGTCATTAAGTATAATTTCATCTATAAATTTTAATTTCTCTTCATCATGTAAGATAACATATACCTAGATATCAAGTGACAAAGTGAGACCTTTGAAATGTACATTATTTTGCCTACCATAATGGGATTCTTCTAAAATTTCAAGACAAAGAAAAATAGCAGTATATACTTTAGATAGAAATAATCATATGTAAAAACTATAGGTAAAAAAAGGATGTTAATCATAAAGGTTAGGATGGTGAATTACCTTTATTTCCTTTTCTCATTTTTACTTTTTATTTTATTGGTATATTTTAAAGTTTTTACATACTTTTTTGTGTCGATGCTTGTAGATTTCTTATGTGAGATAGCTTTATCCATGATACTCAGTATTCCTTAGAAAATATCTGTTCCTCATGATGTCCTCTTAATGTCCATAGTTCTTGATCTTTATGTCTATCCCAAGGACTTATCTTCCTAAAATAGTAAGAATGGGAAATTGCTATGTATTTGATTGAGGGTCCATTCATTTGGGAATGGACTATGGTGATGGTTAGGATCCCTTACAATCATTGTTGTTATACAGTAGAGAGAAACAGGTGAAAATGGTACAGTTAGCAAAAACAATAACTTCAGCATAGTCTGGCTACTTAAAAACTGACACAATTATTAACCTGATATATTTAAATGTAAAAGAAAGATTTAGAATTACATAATAAAATCTATGTTATACAAGGAAATTGTACACAATAATTTTACACTTATTAGAGTGATTTTGCCCTGTTTTGTGTGGGGGTTTAAGAAGAATGGAGCTGGACAGACAGATCAATGAGATTGAATATAGTAGGAGCAAGAGTGGAAGGCAGATGTTTATCATCCAAGTTTTGGGTAATTGTAGGACATAAGAGGATAGAATTAGAAGAGAAAGCCTAAGAATAAAGAAATGAATCATAACGATAAAGACAATTGTTCACTGACATGAAAGTATCATAAAAATCAAGCAAAGAAGTTGATGACAGAGAGAAGGATATGAATAGAGAAAAACAAAACAAAACAAAAAGAAAGGCCATGGTATGTTTTCTATTTTAGAAAAATAGAAAACATACCATGGCCTTTCTTTTTGTTTTCCACATACTAGTACATAGAATATACTTAAGTAAATGTAAAGGAATATACATTGTTCCACGCATATTATCACACCATATGCAGTGAAATTGGAAATCAGTTGAAAAAAAACCCACAAAAACTTCATGAACACATGCAAATTAAATGACACACTCTTGAACAAGCAATGGTTCAAAGATAAAAAAGATATTAGGCAGTATCTATAATTAAATGATATGGCCAACACAACGTATAAGAACTCATAGAACACAATGAAAGTAGTCTTATGAGTGAAATTTATAACAGTGAACTCCGATATCAGAAAGACAGAGTGACTTCAAGTGAACACCTTCATGTTCAACATAAAACTTCTGAGGAAAAAAGAGCAAGTCAGGGAAGAAATTTTAAATTTCAAAACATAATTAATGCAATGGAGACTAAAAAAAGGACAAATAATTCATGAATTAAAAAGTTACTTCTTTGAAAGATTCAAGAAATTTCATAAATCCTTAACCAATCTTGCCAAGATAGGAAAGATAAAATTGAAATCCATGTAATTAGGAATAAAAAGATAAAATAATAACAGGTACTCCACAAATCTGGAAGATCATTAATTTCTGCTTAAGGAAAATGTAGAAATGGTCAGATTACTAGCTATATATAAATTGCCAAAACTGAAACAAAGAAATAAAGACAACTAAGTATCAGTCAGTGAAAATGAAATTGTAATTGAAAACTTACCAACAAAGCAAAATCTAGATCGTGATGGATTCACTGCTAAACTCTACAAATTCATAGATCAAATTCTACAACTTTTCAAACTCTTTAATGAAGTTTTAAAGAAAGCAATACAGTCAAATTTATTCTCAGAAGCAAGAATTACTCTATTGCCAAAACCAGAGAAGGGACCAACCAAGAAAGAGAACTAGAGGCCAAATTGCCTAGGGAACATCAGTAGAAAATATTCAGTATGACAGAGACCAACAGAATGCAGCAAATCATCAAAAAGATTATACATCATTACCAAGTAGGAATCATCCCAGAGAACATGGAATGGGTGAACATATGCAAATCAATAAATATGATACATCATATTAACAGTTTCAATGATACAAATCACATTTTCCTCTCAATAGATGCAAAAAAAAATCAGTTGACAATGTCCAGCACCCACTTATTTTAAAAACTCTACAAGAAAAGAATATATGGTCTTTATCTAAATCTGATAAAGGTATTGATAACAAATAACCAACTTAATGCTGAATGAATAACTGAAAGCTTTCATTCTAAATTCAGGAACAAGTCAAGGGTGTCTTTGTCACCATTCCAATTCAATATAGTTCTGAAAACATTAGCTAGAGCAATTAGACAAGAAAAACCAATCAAAGGTTTAAAGACAGGAAAGGAAAAAGCTAAATGATCATTATTGGCAGGTGACATGATACTCTACACAGAAGACCCCAAAATCTCCACCAAAAGACTTCTTGTTTTAAAACCAAATTTAGAAGCATAAAAAATGCAAACATTCAAAAATCAGTAGCATTTGCACACAAACAACAAATTCACTGAGAGAGATTTTAGGGAAAGAACACATTTCCTAATAGCATAAAAAATGAAATAGCTAGGAGTCAATTTAATGAAGTAAGAGAAAGATCTTTACATTGAAAACTATGGTAATCTGGAAAAAAGATATTGAATAGGATGTCAGAAAAATAGACACATATACCATGTTCTTGGCTAAGAAAAATAAAATAGTGAAGTTGGTCATACCATAAAAGTTGTTGGTTGTACAGAATTACTGTAATTCTGATAAACATTCCAATGTTATGCATCATAGAATTAGGGAAACCATTCCTACAATTCATTTGGAACCAGAGAGAGCTAGAAAACCAAAATCAATTCTGGGTAACAAAGGCAAGACTTAAAATCACAATGCCTGCCTTAAAATTATGCTACAAAGTTACTGTGAGGAAAAGTAGCATGGTACTGAAAAAAAGAAAAAAAGAAATCCAAAGATCACTGGAACAGAGAACATATAGAAAGTACTCCAAGAATAATTATTTTTGACAAATAGCCTCTTTAATAAATGTTGCCAGAAAAACTAGCTTTCCACAGACTGATTAAAACTAGGCCTATGTCTTTCACCATACACCAAACCAAATTGAAATGGATCAATGATACAAATTTTAAAACTGAAACACTAAGTTTGTTAAAATGTAAAATAGATAGAACTCTTGGAGACATGGGTATATATTCCTTCCCTCTTTCTTTTCTATTTTATTTCATCTGAGTTGTTATTTTTTCCCTTTGAAAGTGTTCTTTTCCTCTCACAACATTTATTACACATTTCAGATTTTATCTGTACTTTTGGGTTCTTACACTAGGAAGACCACATTTTGCTTACTCATATGGGTCTGATTTATTTCACTTATGAGTATGGTGTGTAGTTAGTTGCATTCATTTATGTATAAAAGCTTCAAGTTTATCTTTCTTTATACAATAATATACTTCATGGTATACAAATGTCACATATTTTTATCCATTCATCAGTTGATGAGCATTAGGGTTGTTTCCATGACTTAGCTATTATGAATAGTGTTAATATAAACATGGATGTGCATATATTGCTGTGGTATGATGTTTTCAGTTTTTCTGGTAAGATGTTTTCAGCTATTCCTAGAAAAGGAATAGCTTGATTGAATGAGACCTCTAATTCTAGATTTTTTGAGGAATTGCAACATTGATTTCAACAGTGTCTATATCTGACTATACCCCTACCAACAGGAAAGAAGGATTCCTTTTCCCCTCAAACTGTCCAGCATTTGTTATTGTTCAACATCTTGATGATAGCCATTATTTCTTGGGTGAGAGGGAAACTCAGTATTGTTTTAATAAGCATTTCTTGAATGACCAATGCTGTTAAACATTTTTTCGTATATTTATTTTCCATTTGTATTTCTTCATCTGAGAAGTGTGCATTCATCACAGATATAATTTTTAAATTCTGTCTTTGAATTTTGGGGATCTGAACTTTTTTTAATTCTATACATTTTCTGATAGAAGCCTTTTTCCTAAGAGAGAGTTGGATAAAAATTTTCCCAATTATTGAAATTTCTTTTAACTATTTTGGTGATTTCTTTTGAATTATTTCTCACAATTAATCCATATGTTAATATTGATGCAAAGGATATTAATATGGCTATCATAAATATATTCAAATACTTTGCATGAAATGAACAAAAATGAGTGAAAATATAATTTTGGCAAGAACTTGGAAAAATTGTTGGGAGATAAAATTTTTTAAATCAAAATCTCATATGAAAGATTTATTGATCATGTTAACAAAGAAGAGACAGATTTAAAATTATGAAAATTGAAGTCATATAGAGAGAAAAAGTATAAGTCTAATAGAAAGTCTAAAACTTGTGGCATAATATCAAATTAGCTAAATACAAGGAGTGATGAAAAATTAATGTTTAAAAAAATAATTACAGTGAAAAGACATTCTAGTTAATATCAATCCAAATTCTCCCCACTAACTTTGAAAATATTTTTCCCACTGTTATAGCCACTTTCTGAAGTAGTTCTGGATGTCTCCTTTCTTGAATGTTTGTAGTTCTGCCTTCATGGTTGTGTTGATGTCATGAATTGATTCAAATCATGTCATTTTGTCTTTGCCAAAGAGTCAGGGTTACACAGTATAAGGTGGCCAAATTTTGATGACATGGTGTGAAGACACTCAAGAAATAGAGCTTCCAAAACAGCTTGCAAAATACCGAAAATGGTAGTGTAAGAGTGCTCAAAATGAGGAAGGGTATTTTGAGGGAAATTAAAGTGCAAGTTTATATTCCATGTTTTCTGAATTCTATTTTTCTGTTTCGGTGCAGGAATATTCTTGAGAATAGAATCAAAATGAAGACAAAACTTAGATTTAAGATACCAGTAAATCTTTACTACAACAAATCAAGAATTTGATTTGTCAGAAAGAAAAGAAAAGAAAGACAACACTTGAGGTGAAAGTTTACATCTGTATGAATGAACCTGTACCACTTAAAATGTTATGCAGATAAATAAAAGGAATCATAGCATAAATTATTGGATGACTATTGATTAAATAAAATATGCACATCAGGTTTTATTACATATATAGTAGCAAAATTTTAATAATGTTAGCATAATAGATGGGGACAAAATGAATTATACATAAGCCTTGAATGTAAAATGCTATAACATTAATTTGAAGTGCACTGTAACATATACACAAAATATATTTTTTGAGAAAAATAGATTTCTAATTGACACATGATTACATATTTATGAGAGATCATTTGAAACTTCAAGACATATATGTCATCTTTTTTTTTGTCATATATATCATTTGTAATGGTTGGATCAGAGTAGGTGGTATATTCAGCACCTCAAGCACTTATTTCTTTATGTTGAGAACATTTAAAAGACTCTCTACAAGATATTTGGAATATACAGTTAATCTTTCTCAGCTATAATTCCCTTAATTTTCTTCTTGCATTAAATTTTTCATCTTTTTTTACTTATTTGTTTGGTATAGGGTCTCACTAAACTGCTCAGACTATTAGTGATCCTCCTGTCTCAGCCTCCCTAGCATTGGTATTGCAGGCATGAACCACCACACCCAGACTCATTTTTCAGCATGGCATGCCCCATGTTCCAGGAGCAGCCTAGCATACGATAGCAGGGATTGAACCCCAATCATTGCACTTGTCAGGCAGGTGCTTAGATCACCAAGCTTCTCTCCAGCCCCTCTCTTACTTTGCCACAGGTTTTCAAAGTTATTCCTGGTCTTCACCTGAAACTTTGTCCTTGTTAACCACCATCTATTTTCCTATACCAACAGCATCGTTATATCCTGGCAACAAGTTACTATGTACTTCTCAAGCATATGTAATTAAATATTGAAAGCAGTGAGGAAAATTAATGCTAACACACCTAATTGGAGCTAAGTCTACTGTGAAGAAAGCAAAAAGAATAGAATCTTTAAAAATATATAGAGGACTGGCCAGATAGCTCAGTGGAGTAAAACACTTGCTTTGGCAGAGCACAGAGGCCAGGGTTCGATTCGCAGCATGCCACTCCTGCCCTGCCCCCGGGGCGCACTGCGAGTGTGACTGAGACTAAAGTAGTGTCACGCACCTGTAATCCCAGCACTTGGGAGGCTGAAAACAGGAGAATCACTATGATTCCGATCTATGTAGTGAGACCCTGTACACCCTGTAGGCCCTGCCCTAAAATTCATTAAAAAATTATATATATATATATATATATATATATATATATATATATATATGCTTTGAATTAAAACCAGAGAAACAACAAATAGAAAGCACATAGTAAATAGTTTACTTATTTGTGCCACAAATGATATTAAATATATAAGGATCTAACTATGTAATCAAATGACAGGGACTAGGTGGATGAAAACAAAAACAGACAAGCTATGACAAATACAGAAAATTAAAGCATGAAAACATGGGAAAGTATAATAGGCAAATAGTACATAGACAGATCAGATGTAAATTATTAGGAAAATATTGAACATAAGAAATATTGTTCATATTGATATCAGACAAATTAGTATTCAAAAGAAACTGTACTGTTAGAAACAACAGACACCACATAAAATTAAGGATTTTTTTTTGCTCCAAATGCCCTCAGGGCTTGTTTGGCTGGCTGGAGTGTTGTGGGGATCGAACTACAGCAGCCTGAGGCTGACAGCTTTGTTGAAGCAGCCACTTAAAGAACTGAGCTAGGGCCAGGCCCCCTAACCACATAAAATTAAAGCAACTAATTTTTCAGAATATAATTAAAGAGATGTTTTCATCCAGTAACATGACATTAAATCACATGTAACAAATATTAAAGCTGATAAAAATAGTTGTCATATACATTTCATTTAATCTCTTCTTAAAGGCATGAATACCTACCTATTTCATTTTGCTAATACATTGAGTCTTTTAAGAAATATTTGTACCTTTCTGCTTCAATTGTTTACTGTAAATTATTGTTGTTATTATTTTTATTTTATTTTTATGTTTTGCAGTACCAGGGATTGAACTCAGGATCCTGCATTTTCCTGGCAAGCACTTACTCTGCTGAGCTATCTCCCTGGACCTAAATTATTAAACAATATTTCAAAGTACATGTTGATTTTAGTTTCTCACTGTTCTCTTTAAACATGTTCTTCTAACACTATAGTATAAACATATTTTAGAAATAAAGTACAAAAAATTGGCAGAAAATATTACATGTGATACAAAATTTCACTTCACAGAGTAATATCAATTTCACAGTATTTTTGGTAATATATAGTGTTGTCTTCCGACCAGGTATAGTGCCAGATGTATAAATGTAAAATTGGAAGAGAAAGAAAAAAGGAAAGAAATTCATAAAAATTGAGAAGACAAATAGTACAAACTATTCAAAAAGGAGACAAAACATATTAAAACATTAACTGTTTTTTTTTCCACAGATCAGCAGAAATGCACAGCACAGTTGTCCAAACCACCCTGCTTTCATACATAGATAAATTTTTCCCCACTCACTCTCCTGTCCTGCTACCCAACTGACTAACTTTTTCCTTTTGAATAAGTTCATTACCTTTTTTCCAGTACCTACTATACCCTTCAGATTCCATTTTTGTCTTTCAGGTTCTCACACCAAGGAGACAATATGATGTTTCCACATGCGGGTGTGATTTATTTCACTTAAGAGTATGTTCTATAGTTGCATCCAATTATTGGCAGAATACTCATAGCTTCCCGGAGTCCATCAAAGATCTTAACCTCTCCTTAAAAAATATTTGTGGAATTAAAACTTAGCTATTAATTGAAAGGTCAAAAGAAAGCAGTATTTGTATTGTTCTTTTGATAGAATAGGAAATGTGGTCTGGAGAGGTGTTTCAGTGGCATAAGTGCCTGCCTAGTGAGTGCAAGTTCCTGAGTTCAATCTCTGAATCTGAGAAAAAAAAAAAAAACACACATAGGAAATGACCATTAATTGCACATGGACAGAGTTGACTTTCCATTAGTTTTTTATTTGTCCCTCACACTGGTAGGATTCTTAGCACATGGCAAATATCAGTAACTATTTTCTGAATAGGTGAATAAAACTCTTAATCAATGCATGCTTTTCATAAGCTTTTAACTTCTCAAGCAATCTGATCTTTTTTTAGTGTGTAAATGTAGCTATCGATGCATAATATGCAAATGTAACAAATCATAAGAACATAAATTATCTACTAAAGGCAATAGACAAAAGTGTTTTTCTTACCTGAAGTTTTGCTGAAAGAGAAACTTAATAACTTGACAGAAAAAAATAGAATAGTTAATAGGATTACATGAAGAACCAATGCATAATTGAGCTGTATTCCATAGAGAGTCATATACTACAAATTTAGCTGTTGAAAAGATGAAGTGCTTACTATGCAATTATTATGCTGCTATGTACATCATGTTATTTAAGTTTGTGGCAGCATTAAAATAATATATGTGAATATATGCATATATATATATATATGTGTGTGTGTGTGTGTGTGTGTGTCATGAGAATCACTTGTGACTGTAAATGAAGCTGCACCACGATATTATTTTAAACATTACAGGTAATTGATGCCAAGAATTTATCTCCAGTAAGCGAAAATCTGATTATTTCAAAATTTAGACAATTATACCAAAAATAAAGATGAATATGTCCCATGTTCTGATTCTTTGGCTTAAGAAAATCAGATTCCATTGTCTTATTATTTTTTAACCATATCTAATGGACATTCTGTATTTTGGAAATAATAAAGCTCATCAACAAGAAAATAAAGCAGGACTCTAATTCTTCTTGTCGTATACATTGTAAGGTATCAGATTCTAGAATAGAACAGGATAATACTGGGAATCTTTATTGTAGCATTTAAATATTTCTTACAAGATGTACAACAAATCTTAAATAAATAAAATGGCTAGAATAAGTCCAAGTTCACAATAAAAAACATTAATGCATGTGTATAGTCCCAGAAGTTAAGAGGCTGTGGCTGAAGGATTGCCTTGAGTTCCAGGCCAACCCAGATTACAAATTAAGTTCAAGTCCTGGCTGAACCTCATACCGAGATCCTGTCTCAATAAAAAAAAAAAAGTGTTAGAGAGTAGATAAAGAAAATGAGTAGCTATATAAATTGAACACTATAGATTCATCGAACAAAATATTTGGAATCATTTTACATGGTTAAAAATTTTAGAAATGGGAGAATTAACTTTGAAATTAAACTGCAGTACTTCAACGTTAGCCTCCTTCATTAGCTAGTTCTAGTATCTTGGCTAATTCAGATGTTTATTAATAATTGTATACAATAACAGCATCAGTGTGACACTTTTATGTATGTATCCAGTGTATGATAATGGAATAATAGAGTGAATATCACCATTTCCAAAACAGCTAACATATCTTTTTCCTTCAAGCACAGTGTGATATTTCAATCCATGTATAGCATACATATCAAGTCAAGTAGTTTTTTTTTTTGTTTTGTTTTGTTTTGTTTTGTTTTGAAATGGGGATTGAATTCAGGCCCTTGCACTTGCCAGGAAGCACTTATTCCACTGAGCCATCTCCCTGGCCCCGCCAAGTAGTATTATTATCATTTCTATGTGTTGAGCAGGACTTTGTATTTGAATCCCCAAAGTGTCCCCTTTTTCTTATGGATAAAGTTGTGTACTAGTTTAATGAGAACTACCCTGCATAGATTGTGCTGTAGAATGCTAGAACTAAGTGTTTCAAGAACTTTTAGAGTTCAAACCTTTTTGAATTTTGTTATGATATGAATAAACTGTCATTGAATGGTTGAATATGAAATGATATTTACACTGATCTATTCTGAATGAGTTACATGGTTTTTTGACATTTTTATAGTGAACGCTTGTGATATTCATAAACTATGATTACTCATAATTGTGAATTATATAGTTCAAAGCAAATTTTGTACCAAAAACGTTTACATATATCATGTTAAAATGAGCAGTTTCCAGTTTTGGGTGACAAGTTGCCTTGGAAATTTTTAGTGAAAGCTATTTATATTTATATAAATTAGGATTAAGTCTATGAATTACTTCTGTGCTACAGAGCAGGTTTTACAGTAAAGAGTTTACATGAAGCATGAATTCTTTGATGGAATAGAGAAATAGAAAATTGATGTGTGTACAAAAAATAAACAGAACCATGTCTAAATAAAATAGCTCCTACTAATAAAAAATATGTTAATTTTACTGCTATATACCATCAAATCCTATTTGGAATAATGTTTCTAATTTTAACTGTTTCATTGCCTGTGAGGCATGACAAACTATACAATGTCACATGGAATCCATTTATGCCACATTGAGGTCTTAGTCAAATAATAGAAAGTGTGGTATGTTTATTCTCCTCATTTCTTTGAACTTGGCTAATAGTTTACATTTTGACATGGGAATCTAATAGAAATGAGTCAAAACTATGTGTAAAGTTCTGTGAAAAAATGCTTGGATATCTTCTTGATCCTTGGATCCATTCTAACCTGGAATACAGAACTACATTTCAACATTACTATCTCCAAACAACATTTCCTGAATTAGCATTGTCTTGATTCCTTTTCTGTCTAATCTTTGGCTTTATCAGTTTCTATATTGGTAACAGTGAGGCGTCACTTTCTTCCTGGGTTTTTCAGTAAGAGTTGCCTCTTAGGACATTGTATTCCTCATGAGGATGTACTTACAAAGTGAGAATCAAAGTGAAAGTAGTAAATAATGCACATGGTATTTAATGCAGGTAAGAAGGTATATCTGTTGACAAAATCCTAGACTATTTACCCAAAAAGTATGTTTCTTTCAGTGGCTGAATAACCATTACAGGTTTTAGGCATAACCAAGATACTTGGTTACTGGAAATAAATTTAGCTTTCAGATTTCTGCAGTATGAATAGCTTGTACTATTTGTAATAGATAATATTAAATAACTTATTTTTTGATAAATGATCTCTTAAAGCTCATTGGAAAACTTTGCACTATGTATATCAAGATGTGAAAATTCTGTATTCACATTAAATGTGGTGATTTCGAAGTAATTCAATTTATTAAATTGAAGCTGAAGCAAACAGTATTTTACTTTGGGGGAAGGTAGATTAATGATTTTTCTGAAAGATGGTACTGTTTAGACATAACTTATCTACATGTTCAGCTATTTTAGGGCACTATTGATTTATTGCAATAATAAATACCTAAAACAATTATTTTGACCATGCTGTGATTAAGTTTCCTGAGAAATGTAAATTCTGTACCTCTAGTGAGATCTCAGTGGGAGAAATAAAGTGAATTTCCTTCAACAAAGTAAGGCACTACTGTGAATGGCTTTTTTTTTTCTGTCAACTTGGCTAAATGTGTTAAGTAAATTTTAGTGAATAGCGTAGAAAAAAAGTAGCAGGTGGCTGAAAATTGATTCAAATAGTGAATTACATTTAATCTTGAAACATATTAAAGTAATTAAAGTAAATTTTGTTAATATTTGTAATCATTCAAATGTATGATTCTTGCCAAATCTAGTATGCCTTTTCTATTGCGGAATGCTTCCCAGAAAGTAAAGTAGAATATTTTAAAAGAGCACCCTAGGTTCATGTTGATGTTATGTAAAATAGGATGCGTATCTAAAAAGTGAATATTCATTTGATTCATCATAACATTTTGGGCCTAATTATTTGAAACATGTTAAAAAAGCGGGTAACATTTGATTTTCTTATATAATTTCTCGAATAAACAACAATGAAAGATAATATTTACACACCAGATAAGATAACATCATTAGGTAATATTATTAGAAATGGTTATGTCCTGTCTTCTAAATTCATAAAGAATTTAAAATCTTTAAAGAATTAAAAAAAACAGAATTTCAAATTGTGTAACATTTATGATTTTTGGACCAGGGATACAGCTCAACAGTACAGGCCTGCCTTGCAAGCTTAGGCCCTAAGGTCAATTCCTGGTACAAAAATATCTCTTGTTTCAGTTGTCGTTGTTGTATGAGAAAATTAATTAATTTGTTGCTAAATGGCTTTCACAAGTAGATAAGTCATTCTTTTATGTTTCTTTTGTGATGTACAAAAAGTCACCCTATTTCATAGTTTAAACTTTTAAGAAATGCAAGAAAGAGAAGAAAACATCAGATTGAGAATGCTGTAAAGTGCCCTCAAGTAAAGAAAAAACAGAAAGAAGTAAACAATTTCCATAATAAAGGGACATCAAATCTGTTTCATGGCACCTCTATTACTTCCTTTTTATGAAAATAAAATCACAGAAAATTGTTAAACAATGTAACTGACATTAAATATAGGATTTCAAAGTAGATGGTTAACAGATTTATGTATTTTGGTTTAAAATTAATATGACACTTGACAAGATATTAAGCTATGTGCATATATACAAAATTTATATTAATTATGAAAATGTAAATTTTTAATTGTTTTTTCAAAATTAACTATATAACATCTGATAAAATACAGTCTTCAATTAGCTTTAGGAAATATTCATGGTACTCTTTGAAAAAATTTTAAGGGAAAGGACTGTATCTTCTAGATTTTTGAGGCACATGTATGCAAAACCACTTAAACATGACCGGGGCTTGATTTTCAATAAAAGAGATCTTCTCTAATTTCACAATTTATTGAAAACCTGCTGTAAGCATTTTAGAAAACTTTAGTCTTTCAATTGTTTGGGTGTTTCTTTCATTACAAACTAATTTAATATTCAATTATAAGACTTTATGTTGCTAAAAGTTTGAAAGCTCTATATTGATGCTAATGAATTAATAAACTATTAAAAATGATTTAAGAGGAATGGTAAGTTATAAATTACTATATAACTAAATTACTAAGAACAACAGTAAGAAATTTAAAAATGGGAAAGAAGAACATAAATGGTGTTTCGATAAGAATGACTCTCTGGGGAGAAAAGTTAAGTGCTGAATTTTACTCTGCATAAAGTTAAACTGCAGATGAGTTACATAGTTGTGGTAAAATAAATGTATTGAAAATGGGAGAAAGCATGCATGGATATCTATAGGCGAAATATTTCTATTTCTTTGTATATAATACTTAATGTTGCAAGAATATCAGAACACCGAGTTATGCCACTGCTAACTACTGGATCACAAAATTTTAAAAGCAATGTGAAAAATCAAAACACCTGAAATTAAGTATATGAATTATAAATAAATGAGAATTTTTATTCTTTCCATAAAACAAATATATATATATATATATATATATATATATATATA
>NDGN011541296.1:3894-20386 GCA_002564285.1 Tympanoctomys barrerae | reverse complement strand
TCAGGCCCCGGCCCTCGCACGGCAGCGGGGACTGAGGCACGCACGAGCGCAAGGCCTCCGTGCACAGGGATGGCTGTGCCTCTGTCGTGCGAGCGGGGAAGTGGGCACCCAGCCTGGGGCGGGCACGGGTGGATGTTCCCTCCTCTCATGGGGTCCTGCATGCTGCAGCGCTTCCAGGCACCAGGAGGGGGCAGAGCATGCACTCAGGAGAGGAACAGGGGCAGCCATAAGCCCTGCGGGCTCCCCCACCCACGCTCCACCCGGCCTGGGGACACCTGGCATCTCCCACCACGTGGAGTGCTTTCCCGCTTCTCCTGGGATGGCAGGGGACGCCCTGCAGCTCCTGGGCACACTCGCTCAGCTTCTCCACCTGGCTACTTCCTGTTGTCATTACTACTGAAGTAAATAAAAGGCACGGTGGGCTCTCACTTGGCTACTGACTTAGCCCCACCTGAGCACTAGGCTCAGGGTGTGGCCGGGCCCCGACGCACACCACCAGCCCTGGTGCCGGGACCCCCACGCTGCACTGGCCTGTCTGCCTACCTGAGTCTGTCCCTCTGGTCCTGGCCGTCCTCACTGTCTGCAGGAACCTCCTCTTCTATCTCTCACCCGCCACACACCTTGCTCTTTCTCCCTGGCTGGCCCTGACTTCAGCTCTTCCGTGTTGAAGAGGGGAAGCCCTTGGGAGTCTGAAGCTGCCGGCCCGCTGCTCCTTCAGGGCTGGGAGTCCTTTGTTTCGCAGCACTGAGGACTGGATCCAGGGCCTTCGTGCTGAGCTACGTCCTCAGCCTTTCTTTTCATTCTGAGATGGGGACTCTAAGTCCCTAAGCTGCCTTGTCTGGGCTTGGACCTGCAATCCTCTTGCCTCAGCCTCCCAGGGTGCTCGGATTACATTCTACAGCAGCATGCTGTGACGGCTGGGACTCCCACATTCATTCCTGGGTACCTCACGATTTCTGTTACTACTGTAACGGATGTCTTTTTCTCTTGACATTTCCGGCTTCCTACTGGGTCTAAAAATACCATTAGATGGTACATGGTACTCTCACCCCGCAGCTGCTAGCTTGGGAGCGCCTACCCATCTGCAAAGCTCTGTCTGGGTCTCTGTATGGACTTATTTTGGAACAACTATACTATTTACAAACAGGCCCAGATTTCACTTCTTCTCCGCAGTGTCTGTTCTCGTCCTTGCATCCCATGTCGCGCTGCTTAAGCTCTCTTGGAACAACTAGTGTTCTCCTGGACATTAGTCCTCATCTAATTCTGGATTTTCCTGGGCAAGACTAATATTTCAGCTTATGCCGTGTGTGGTAGGATTCTGACAAATGAATTTAACAGACAAAGAAGGCTCCTTCTCAGGCCGGGCCGCATATGAGTTCTGCTGTTATTTATCCTATTCTATCATGAGTAGGAAAATGTAATACACATTCTGTTTATATCTAGTGAATGAGTTGCTTGTTTTTCCTTAAGGGAAAGGAAGACTCAACATCGGGAGCTTGCTCTGAGCATCTAGAACTTTCTAGAACACACAGCTGTCCGCCAGTACCCTGGGTCTCACATTCACGGGCTCTACCAACCACAAACCATCGGTAGTTGGAAAGGACACAAGCTGCACCCCGCACTTGCTATAGCTGTGCTGCCCTCGGTCCAGTGTGTAGTGCTGCACCGAGCCAGGTGTTAGTGCCCTTGAGCAATGGCTCCAAGCGCATGGACACCCCGTGCTGGGAGGCAGCACACCGCACGCAGCGTCGACTGGGGGGCAGTGTCCTGGGATGTGAGACCAGCGGCCGACCCTAAGCCCACCCCTGCCCCGACGCCAGGACCATGCACCCCAGCACGGTCATCACTATGCCACTCTTGCGGGTCCTTACCGGGGCGTTGTTTCCCCTTCTTCGCCGGGAGGCGAGGCGGAGCCAGGTCTCCGGGATTCTGGGGTGCAGGCTCCACTTTGTCCTAAGGGAAAGACACAGGCATCAGGGGCTGCCGCACTTCCCGGCGTGGCTGTTGGGGACAGTCTGGGTGAGCCACGGCGTGAATTACACTCAAAGGGAAACCAATTTGGAAAAGGTGCGGAAGAGCTAGGAGGACCATTAGTTACTCCTGCCTTTTCGGCTTAAGCAGTCCTCTCTGGACAGTGACTCGGAAGGAGCGTGGCCACCGGCTCAGCCCCCGGCAGTGAGCGGACACACCCTGCGCAGCCTCAGACGCTGCCAAGGGCCACCTCCGGGCGCGGGCGCACTCGCCGCTCGTCGCTTCAGCTCCTGCCCTCCTATCCACTTTGCATCCTGACCCTCCCGCCCCTTCCAGCTTTCCTTATTTGCTCTGTATTTGTATGTCCTTATTTTTTTATTAGTCCCATTTGCAGTGCGTAGTGACTTCGGTTATCCGGAACTTGTGCATGGCCGGAGCTCACGGTACCTCCTCTCTCACCCCATCCTGCCCATCTCCCCCGTTCCTCCCGACTCCGGGTCCCCCTCCACTTATAAAAGGTCTATTTCCTTGTTTTCCTTCGATTATCTTTTCCAGTCTCCTTACACTCGCCTGTGAAAAGGACCTCCCTATTTGCTGTTGTCTCTCACTCTGCTCTTTAGTTATGCTCCGCCTTCTCATACCAAAGCAGCCGTGCAGTGTCTAAGCTCCTGGGCCTGACTGACTTCACTCAACACTGCAGTCTCAGCGCGCATCCATCTTCCTACTGGTGACTCAGGCTGATCCTTCTGCACAGCACAGTTGTGTGCGTGCTCCACGGTGTGTAGACACCGGCTCCTTATCTATTCAGCCTTGACAGACCCCTATGCTGCTCCCAAAATGTAGCTATTGTGAGCCCGCGTGTGCATGGGTCACCAGAGAAGATACCTCGCAAGGAGCAGCCGTGTGGGCCTCAGGACCGAACACCGAGTGAGATAGGTCAGACGCAGACATTTAAATATCGTGAGATTTCTCTCCCACGAACCCACATGCTTTCCATAGCAATGACTGGTCACCCAGCTGCGACCTCCTGCTACGCGGATTGAGACACTGCTTATCAATGTTCCCTCCGCAGGGTGGGAGGCGCTCAGTGTGACTTCGGAGAGATGAGGGAAATTTCAGGTGACAACAGTAGCGAGACCCAGAATTCTGGAAAAACATCTGCCTGCAAACTCAATCTAGCTAGCAGAAAAATCACTAAAATGGGAGAGAAATCCGGCTTCGCACACTCGTGCGCTTACAAAACGCACAGCGATTCATGTGTGGCGGCAGACGCCAGGCCCTCTTACAGAGGAGTCCGCTCTGGGAAGTGTTTACAGTGCCGGTGCAGCGAGAGACACCTGGAATTGTGCCGGGAGGGGGAGCCAAGCCCGAAGACCTACCGTGCGGAATCGTATCCTTACTTACCCCCCGTCATCGCCAAGAGAGCAGAGAGACCCTCGGCTTGCATGCTCAACTCCACGAGCCCTACCACATGTGAATGGAGTGGCAGGGCTCGGAGCGTGGAGTACGATCCCCTGCACACACCCTACCAACCGGCACACCTCTGAACAGCACCCACTGGAGCAAACTGGTGACTCCCAGTTTGTAACTGTGACTTGCTGTCCCTGACCAGGGTCACAGGACAGCATCAGACAGCCTGCAGCAGCCCAGGGAAGGAGTCAAACTCAAGATTCAAAGCACGGTTTCCACTCAATGCATACCCCTCTGTTACGGTTGTAGGTCAACATGTCGTGAGGCTGAAGCGTCAGAGATTGGGGATTGTCCACAGCAGATGCCAGAGCCCCCGCCCCCGCCTTCTTTCTTGGTGGAGGCGGCGGCGGAGGCAGGCTGGGTCTGGAGTCCCCAAGGGCCGCATATGGAGTCTGGTTTCTGTCCTGGTGGAGGAAGCAAGGTGACCGGGGCAGCCTGCGAAGGGCACATGGAGACCCCACCCCCCTTACCTCTCGTTTCCTGGCTGCCTGGAGGTAGACAGGCCCCTCTGCCATGACGCACAGTGTCACCAGAGGTGCAGAGCGTCAAGGGCACGAGACCGTGAGCCACAATGGACTCCCCCTTGGAGGTCACCACTGCGGGCATTTGATACAGTGAAAGAAGGCTGACCACAGCTCCTGCCTCTGACGAGGGAGGTGAGAGCGACTGCGGGGGCATGGGTGGCCGGGGCAGGGGCGCACGAAGGCCTCCCTAGACACTGCCAAGGAGCGGGACTGGCTGGGAAGGGGGATGCTCTCAGCCCCCGTCACCAGGGCTGCCCCATGGCTCCCC
Source organism: Tympanoctomys barrerae (assembly GCA_002564285.1). Taxonomy (NCBI): domain Eukaryota; kingdom Metazoa; phylum Chordata; class Mammalia; order Rodentia; family Octodontidae; genus Tympanoctomys; species Tympanoctomys barrerae. The sequence continues at coordinate 16,153 of NDGN011541296.1, read as the reverse complement.
GCAACTCTTGGCAAGCACGCCTGCTCAATCCGCTCTTCACCTCCCATCAGGGACTCTTTTCTCCTCTTTTCTTAAAACAGTGTAGGAAATATAATTATAAAACTGTATTGGCAGCCAGAGTGGGGCCTCGGGTCAGCCCGCGTGTGGGCAGAGGCTACCAGTGCACGTGTGCTCTTAGCCTGCTTTTCAGACACAAGCAGACACTGTGGAAATAGGATTGTGTAAACTATTTTGTGTTTTGTTCCCAGCTGCTTTGGCCTCTGCAGTTAACGTGATACGAAGTGATTCCTAAGCCTTGGTAAACACCATTTTTTTAAATACTAAAACTACCGTCCTAGATACTTTCTGATGGTTTGCAACATCGACATCACATAAATAATGATCAAACACATGCCTCTGGGCACAGTCTTGCACACATTTCTGATTATTCGCTGCTGATCCTTAGAAGCTCCAAGGCGGGGCCAAAGGTCATGTGTGTCAGCTGCGTGCTGCTGGACGCACATGGTCAGAGGCCTCCTCACCTCATGCGCCCTCTACCCGGAGCAGAGGCAAGCCCAGGGCCGCCGGCTGGGACTCGCTATGTTCTAGAAATGCCCCTCTGGCCAGGTGCAGAAGGGGGCTGGTTGGGGGGCTGTATCCCAGCACTCTGGGAAGCTGAGCTAGGCGCAGTGAACAGTCAACCTAGGCAACCTGGCATGACCTGCTCTCAAAATAAGACATAGAAAGGGCTGGGGATGGAGCCCAGTGTGAAGGCCCTGGGTTCATGCCCCGTGACCACACACACACAAACACACACACACACACACACACACACACACACACACTCACACAAATTCCATAGCTCAAAAACATAAATGTGCCTTTTAAAATTTAGCAGACAGGAGTTCAGGATAAGAATTCCGTACCCTTGAGAAACCAAGAAAGATTTAATAACAGGTTCAGCATCCCTTACCCAAAACACTTGGGACCAGAAGTGGTGTTTTTTTGTTTGTTTGTTTTTAAGGGGGTGGTACCAGGAATCAAACTCATGACCTCATGCTGGCTGTGCAGGCGCTGTGCCGCTGAGCTATAATTCCTGGCCCCCGGAAGGGTTTTGACTTCAGATTTTTTTTTTTTTCAGATTTTGGAATATGTATATCTTAGGATTGAACCCAAATCTTCTATTTTATTTTATTTTTGAGCCCAAATCTAAATGTAAGATTTACGTATGCCTCCTACACACCTTATCCACATTGCCTGAAGGCAATATTTTTAATAGTTTTGTGTCTGAAACAAAGTTTCACCGAGTGCAACGTCCCACATGGGACCACACATGGGGCCCAAAGAGCACTGAATTTTGAAGCACTTGAGATTTTTAATTTTGGGATTAGGAATCCTCAACCTGTAAAAGTAGGATTGTGTTTGGAAAAGAAAGCAGAAACACAAAAGATAGCAGAGAAAACTCACCAGCGACTGTAGCATTAATTTGTAATTCTTAGATGGGCGTGGAATCATAAGTCCCACACCCCAGCACTCAGGGAGGCTGAGGCAGGCAGGTGGCGAGGTGGAGCTCCGCCTGGGCAACTGAGTGGCTCAGCAAGACCCTGTCTCGAAATAAAAGATAAACAAAGACCTGGGATGTAGCTCTGTATGAAAAACCTGCATTCAACCCCAAGTAAAAATGGAGAAAAGACAAAGAAAACGAACTGTGCGGCTTGGAGAGGTGTGGCTGTCCAGCCACTCTCCAGACATGACCCACCGGCAGGCTCATCTGTACTGGCGTGCCTTCCCCTGAAGGGCATCCGCTCTGGTCTAAAGTCTGCTCCCAGTTAGGGCAGGAAAGCCCAGTGGTCAGAGCTATCAAAGTCTTGCACACCTGCGGGAGGCCCAGCACCGGCAAGGACAGGAGGATCTCTCTTTGATGGCTAGGTTAGCTTTTTAGATCACAGCCCTAAATTACAGTTCTGGCCCTTCCAGGGAAGAGCTAAGGGGGTCTCCAAACTCCATGACCCCAGTCGTAGTCACTGCTCATTAGGTGCCAGGGCTTCCCACAGCAGGACGCCCTGCATGGACTCCGGGAAGTCGAAGTCCGGCCCGCGTAGAGGATGTGCTCAGACACTGGCTGCTGGAGGTGTACTGGAGGCTCTGTCACCCTGGAGTCCACAGCTGAACAGGTGGCCGGAGAAGGAGCCACGCTGGAGGACTTGGCCCCTAGGTTCTCAACGGGAGACCTCTCCTGGCTCGCTCCAACTCTCCCTGCCCCCTGGCTGCACGGGTGGGACAGGAAATCCCCACACAGGCTGCCCAGGGACAAGCAAGTGAGGAGACCGCTGTGCTTCCCAAGGACCAGGCTGGCGGGGCCTCACCATTTACTTCCTTTCTCTTTGAAACCTGTCTGGCGACGCAGCCTGTCCTTTGCCCTTTTGTACAGCTGGGCAAGCCAAAGTGCACCTGGCCCCTGGCGCTGCCACTCACATCCCCAGGTGAAGGCTGGGGATGCCCAGAGAACAGGCTCCGAACCATGAGCACAGAGCCGGCCACCTGAACGGCCACTCGAACCCCTCGGCTTCAGACGGCACTGCCGGAGCTGTGGCCTCGGCACCCAGGCCACCAGCTGCGACGTGAGCCAAACTGCTGCCTTCAAAAATGGGAGTGGAAACAGCCCTGGGCAGAGGAGCTACTGTGCTCTGTGTCCACGAAAAGCAGAGGAAACTTGAGATTTCAAAGCAGAGAAGCAGGTTAACTGGCCCTAACACTGCGCAGAGCTCATCCTGGGAAGCTGAGCTGAGAAGACAGCGGGAGACACACCGCGCAGGCGACCGGCGGCTCGCTGCTCTGGGCTGTACTACTAAGACCACGACTTGAACAGGAAGCACCCTGCGAATCCTAAGATCAGAATGGAAAGAACTTTCCTCCTGAGCCACAAGAAGCAGCAGTTTAGAAGTGAAAATCCTCTCACATAAAGCCCCCAGCATGCCCCTGGCTTTCCTGCACCCCAGCATGGAGGCTCTGAGGGCTGCCAGCGCATGCCTCTGGGTGGCTCTTCCTGAGTCTGCACGGTTCGGCTATTCTCGGGAAGGGGGATCCCCGTCTTTCATTTTCCGCCACAGCCTGACTGCGAGGTTGCTCACACACCTGTCACCTGCGGGAAGTGTGTGACCGGTGATGCTGGGATAGCCGCAGAGCCTGCCTATATTCGCCAGGGTCTAATTTTAGAGCACTTCCATCACCCACAAAGCAGCCTCGCCCGGGCCTGTCAATCTTGACAAATAGTTTTCCCAAAATAAGACGCCTCCGCCCAGTCGGTGTGTGGCCGGGTTTCTCCGGTTTCCCATGAGGGGAGCAAGAGGAGCACAGCCTCAAGGTGAGGCGGCTGGACACTGCAGAGAGCAGCGGGGACCCACACGGGGCTCGGGGAGACCTCGGGACAGAGCTGGGTGGCGGCAGGGTTGTGCAGAGAGCGGGCTGGCCCTCTGAGAGGGCTCGCTGCTGCACCTGTCCCGGCAGCCCCTGCCCGCTGCTCCCTGCCACCTTGGCCTCTCCAGCACCTCCCCTGCCACCAGCCCGGTGTTCCCTCCACCTCCTCCCCTACCTCATCACCTCGACCTCCATCCCCTCTGACTCCTCTTCCATCGCCTCCATCGCCTCCACCTGTGCCTCCTCCATCCCTCCATCTCTGCCTCCATCACCTCCATCTCACCTGTCCTGCACCTGGCACCTCCCCTCCATCACCTCTGCCTCCTTCCAGCTCACCTGGGATCCCAGAATCACCGCCTGTCGCCTCCACTGCAGCCTGTGACTCTCTTGTGAGCCCCTGCATATCCTGTGTCAGGACTTCCCATCTACCTCCTGTCGCTCCAGCCCGTCGCCTCCACCTATGCCACCCCCATGCCCTCCTGCCCCTCTCCCTGCATCATGCCGCCACCTTCTTCACCTCCTCCCACACGAGCCCAAGGGACCCCGCCACACCCCAGGCTCCTTGCCCCCTCCCCACCTCCATCCCTCCACTTTCACAGCCTCCCCTTGCAATAAAGCCCCAGCACGACACCAGGAGGTCCACACCTGTCATCTCAGGGAACGATGCACCCTTGGGATGAAGCCACCTCCCAACTCCCGACACACACCGCTAATGCTGTCCACCCAGGGACAGGGGCCCAGGAAGCCCCGTTCCCCAACCTGCACAGCAACTGGAGCATACCGGCTTCCCCCACCACACCAGGAAAACGGTTACCTACACAACCTTTATTTTTATTTCATTTCTTATTTATCTGCTTGCATTACTGGGGATTGAACACAGAGGCTTTGCATTAAGTTACATCCATAGCTGTCTTACTTTTAAGACAGGAACTCACTAAGTGGGCCAGACTGGGCTTGAACTTGGGATCCACCTGCCTCAGCCTCCCAGAGGGCTAAGGTTATAAGTTAATTTTTTGAAGTGAATATTCCACTATGACTTCAAAGACTTGAAAGAATGATCTCAAATCTACATAGTCATCTTAAAAAATCTCTAAAAAATTCTCAAAAAATAATTCTACATTGCTTTAAAAAAACCCAGATGGCCAGCTCACGCTCTCATACCGATGGACACAACAGCTCACTTGAGGGGGGAGGGTCTAAGCACAAGATCAAAGGTCACTTGTGACCCACATCAGCTTGGACTCTCAATGATGTCAGAAGATCGGGACAGAGACTGAGCAAGCGGCTGGCCAGAGCAGGAACTGCTGTCTGCGGGAGCTGCGGGCCGGGCCTCGCAGGCCTCCGTGCGCTGCTGCTCAGCTCACGTGCCAAGCTGCCCTCCCTCTGCAGCCCATCAGCTGGGACAGCTGTGCAGGATGGAACCGAGGAATGTTTCCGCAGCCTCCCACCTCCTCTCTGACCCGGAGCCCGGTGCTGCTGAGGGAGTTCTTGCCAACACAGCTCAACACAAAACATCTTTCTGCTGCAGTGTGGGTACCGAGGACAGAGAAGAGGAAGAGCCAGAGTCACCCCGCAGCTCGTGGAAAATCCACAGTGCGGTGTGGCCCAGGAGCGGGAAGCCACCTGGCCCAGTCCACGCTGAGGCTCACCCTGGGAACCATGACCTTTCCCACAAAGGAGCCCAAGACTGTGCATGGGTGAAAGAGACTGCTGGGTTCCCATGAAACATCCTGGCGAAACAGGCAGGGTCCCCCGGGGGTCAGCTCTGCGCTCCAGAGGAAGGTTCAGGCTGCGGCGCCGAGGCAGAGCACGAAGCAGCACCTTGGTACCCTGGAGCTGGCAAGGACTGCCAGCACTTGGATGGGCACGGCCACTCCGCAGCCACCAGCCTGGGGCCGTGGTCACAGTGCCTGGCTCAGAGACATCCTGTCTAATGGGGCCGTGGGTGGTCCACCTCAGAAATCACAGGTGAGTACAGCAAGATTTCCTTTTGGAAGTTCAGTAATAAAGAAATATTTTCATAGGTAACATCTGCCTGTAGATCTTACAGGGCTTCAGTCCTGTGGCATGCAGGACGTGTCAGGTTCTACAGAACATGTTCTGCTTTCCATTTTGTCTTTTTCTGAAGAGTAGGAAATGCTGCTGTTCATTACAAGTACATAATCCCTCCTTCTGTGCCAGAGCCCGGAGAGGGTGGCGGTGGCAACGGTGGGGGAGAAAGGCCCTGCGCTGAGATCTGGTAGGGCTGTGCCAAGGACAACAGGCGCCCAGGGGCCCCATGAGGCCCCCAGAGCCCGTGGGTGAGAAGGGGGGGTTCTAGCACAGGCTAAATTCTGCCAGCAGTCAAACAGCTTTCAGGTTGAATTTCGGCTTTTACAAATTTTGGGGGGTGCTGCAGTGCAGGGTACTGAATCCAGAACCCCCACGCTGAGCCCCAGCCCCTTACTGTCGCTCTAAGCCCCCGTACTTCCTGGGCTGCGCCAGAACTTCGGGTCCTCTTGCCTCAGCCTCGCTAAGAGCTGGCACTGTGAGGGGGAGGTCGGAACAGAACCTCCAGCGACCGCCTACCCTTGCACCCAGCCCTCCACTGCCCAGACCCTGCGCACCTCACTTTTCTCAGCTGGACAACCTGGTCCACCTCCTTGGTGCGCCCCCATCCTCTTGGGCCCTCTGCGTGGGAGCCACGCCCACTCCTCTCCCGTCTGTCCTCTGCTTCGCCAGAACAATCATCACAATTCCCAATTTTCTCCAATAGCACCATGTCGCCCCCACTAATGTCTGTCTGGGGGACCACAGCTGTCTGTTCAGCCCGACCCAAGTGATAGGTGGGGATGGCATTTCTAAAGCATGAGGACTCCACTAGCAGGGCACTGTCACCCATTTCCTGCAATCCCCACAACAGCCAAGACAGCAAGAAGCCCTTTCCTACCAGGAGGGAAACTGAGGCACAGGAGTGGTGCATGATTTACCCCAGATACTGGAACTCAGAAGCGTCCCACTAGAAAAGGGCTTGCCTAGGCCCTGGATGGGAACAGAGCTCTCCTCGACTCCTGCTGCCTCCATGGCCGAAGCAGAAGGAATACACACGCAAAATCATGCTGGTGCTTTATCAGCTGCTAGGAAAGACAAAGCTGGGCGGGCCACCCCATGCTCCACACTCAGGCCAGCACGCGCTGCGGGGCCCGGCCCTGCCCCAGAAACACTCAACTTCACGTCCCGGTCACTCCACGGCAAAGCCATGCACGAGACCCAAGGAAATGCTGCTGGAATCAGAAAGTTATTTGTGCACTCAAAATTTTAAGAAGAATTTTTCTCTATAAAACTCTGGAGATTTCTCTAATTGCTATAATTGCAGATTGCTCAAGAACAGAGCCTACTGTAAATCACCCTGTTTTCTGAGAACTTCTGGAACTGTCGTCTGATTTTCCAGGAACCCGCGATGGACACTGCCAAACCTCGCCGCTGGGCTTTTACAAGAGCAAGACGGTCGCTTTCAGAAGCCACCGAGGAAGACTGTCAGAGTGTGACTGATGACACAGAGGCCTCGCCACATCCCAGCCTGGGCAGGTCACGGCCTTGGGCACCGTGGGCGGGGCGAGGAGCGGGCAGAGCCTGGGCAAGCAGAAGGGAAGCGTCCTGGGGATGCGACACGGGGCTTCTTCCGGAAATTCTTCCTGCTCTCTCAGAACAGGGAGACCATGGCTTGCCGGCACTGGGGACGCCCCCCTGCAGGAGCATGGAGGTGGCCCTGAGCCTCCCAGCCACAGCAGCTCCGTCTCGCCCACACCCATCCTTGCTTTCTGTCTGCAGCAGCGAGAGCTGGGCACACAGCTCCTCCGCTGCCGCTTTTCTCTGACTGTCTGTTTCACTCAGACCAGAGGGAGCAGAAAGAGGCCTTTCTGTAGCCCAGATGCAGCGGGCAGGTTCTCATCACGATCCCTGAGAAGGGGCTTTACAAACTGGGTAAGCAAAAGCACAGCCAAGCAAGCCCCGTGAAGGCCAGAGAGTGCAGGAGGGAGGCCCCCAGTGCTCTTCCGGCGGGCAGGAGGGAGGCCAGCGGAAGACAGCACCCGTGGCCCCGGCCAGGGCGTCCCTGGGACTGAGACCCACAGAGTCCACTCTTGACCCCAGCTCTTCCTGTCCCCCCACTTGCTGGCCACCAAGGGTTCAGCACCTTGCCCTGCCAGGCGCCTCTGCCAAGAGGTTTCTGGCTCGGAGCCGGCCAACCGTGGGCTAAATCTGTGACCCAAGTAAACCTCTCCTCCATAAACTGTGCGTCCTCGAGGACTCCTGTCCCAGCCAGAACAGGCAAGCCACTGAGACACGTGTCAGAGGACACCACCAAGACACTGGAAGAACCACCCGCAGAATGGACCTAGATAGCTGAAAACCCTTTATCTGACAAGAAATTAATATTCAAAATATACAAAGGCTGCTAATACCTCAACACTGAAGTCACCAACAAGCCAACCCAGGAGTTGGCAGGGGACCCGAACACACATTTCTGCAGGGACCCATCCAGGAAGCACACGGACCGTCCTCAGACACCAACCACAGAATTACAAACCCGTGGATGCACGGCAGTGGCTTCTGCAGGGACAAAGGCTTCCTCCCCAGCAGCTGCAGGATGGCTGGAAAGGGTGCCACCCCTGACCAAAGGGACTGAGTGGCGAGTCAGCCTTGCTCTCGTGCGTTCACCATGTCCTCCTAATTCTGAAGCTAAACTTACACACGTTACAAGAAGAGAGTATGGAGGCCTGCTGGTCGTCCACTGAGCTCTGACCTTATAAAAATTTAAATGATCTTCTTGACGAAGTTTGTATTTCTGCATGAAACTACGGTTCAGAAAAATCAGTTCACACAAAGCCAACAGCCAGCTGATACTAAAGTCAACATTCTGCTTCACAACGTCAATATTTACACGGCTGCATCCAGCGGCTGAACTCGAACACGGTTCTGTTCTGTTATACTTAGTTTTCCACATGGAGGGCCACCCATGCCCATTAAATTACAGCTCTCCCACTGTCATAAGCTCGAGACACGTCACACCTAGGATTGCTTCTGCCAAACTCTGAGACCCGGAGGACTGTAGGTGGCATTCCTGGGGGCGGAATGCACACCGCCCGGGGTGTGGGTCACACTACAGGGTTCAGCTTTCCACTAGAAGCAGGGACTCTGTGGCGGAGCCTAGCAGAGAACTCAAGCACCCCGGGCGACAGCAACCCCACCAGGCTCTCTCCTGAGGCTTGCCACCCCAGCACACGTGCTGAGACTCTGCTGGGTCAATTGACACCTGCTAGTGCCACCCCACCGCAGGCTAACACCTTGCAGTGAATGACCTGAAAGCAGCTGGGGTGGGGGCTAAGTTCGTGAACAGGGGTGGTGTCAGGGTGGCCAGTGCCACTCTGAGGTCCCTCCTCCTGCCCTGTCTCTGCAAATGCCCCCTGGCTCAAGGGCCAGCCTCACACCCGCGCCCTGGCAGGCACGTGGGAACACAGCCACCCAGGACTGTCTCTTGTATGTGGCTCTGTGCTGCAGCCTCCCCTAGACGAGCCCAGCCCGGCCCAGGGCAGTGATGTGCGACTGGGAGGCTGAGACGGAGGCCATGCAGCTTAGCGAGGCCCTGTCTTGACTGAAAAAGTAAAAAGGGCTGGGGATGTGGCTCCTGTGGTGGCCCTGGGTTCAACCTCAAAAAATAAAAATAAATAAAAAAATAAAGGAAAGGAAAAGGAGAGCTAGAAAACCTCCGCCCACACAGGGGCCTCCCCTGGGGCCTCTGCCCAATACCTGTCAGGCTCAGCTGGGAGGGTCCTGGCGACCTGCCGCCTGCCTGCTCCGGCTCTCAGAGCAGGCTCACCGCACCACCACGCCTGGAGCGCCTGCTGTCCCCTCCACACGCTGTCTCCTGCCTCCTCCTCCCATCCACACTCACAGGACAGTGAGTGGATGGCCTGCACACGAGCCCGGTGTACACTGGTGGTGGCTCCTGAGGCTGTGTGTGCCCACCTGGTCCTGTCACTGTGTCCCTGTGCCCCAGAGAATGCAGACCCTGGCCCTCGCCCTGCTGCCCTCGCTCTGGCTCCATGAGGCCAGCAGCTCTTCTGACCAGCACGGTCCCCCGTGAGGTCCTCACCACCACGGCCACAGCTCGCATACAAGCTCTAGCGGAGAGAGAACCAGCCCTTCCTCGGGAGCTGCTCACTGCGCGGGGAGCCTGAGGACAGAGCAGCCGGGCACCGCCAGGAACCAGCGCTGCGAATCTCTTCTACGAGAACTGGTCCCATTCCCTGCTCTCCTAGAGCACGATCCAGAGAGAGACTCAGGATTTGCCACCAGGAACAGAAGACAGTGGGCGTGACCACCGACTAGTGGAAGGTTGAGCAGGAAAGATTCATGTAAAAAGTGAGATTGGGAAGAAGCACAGAGAGAAGGGAATCTGGGGCTCGGGCAGCTCAGCTGCCACGCGCATCGGAACCGGCTCCCAAGAGGGCGGCCTCCATGCACCACAGAACGCAGCAGCAGAAGGACAAGCTTTAGATCTTAAAAAATAAGTCCCTGTGAGATCTACCAAAAAGGCTGTACCATAAAGACTGGAATCCTTTTTGTATTAAGAAGAAAAATGTGGGCTGGGGCTGGGGCTCCAGGTGGGGCTCTTGCCTTTCATGCCCAATGCTCTGGGTTCGATCCCTGGTGCCACCAAAAAAAAAAAAAAAAAAAAAAGAAAGAAAGAAAGAGAAGAAAAGGAAAAAATGTGAGTAATAACCTAGATATATTAAGATAATCCCATGCAGACCTAACAGCAAAACCCTAAATGCCATACAACGAAGCCAATACACAGTTTAAATATCAAAGGGGGAATAGACTACAAATGAAAAATATGAAATAAATGCCCATCCACTGAGGAATGGATAAAAAAGATGTAGTCTTCTGATACAATGGAGGCCAAAACAATCAATCGGCCAAACAAAAACAAAGCAAAAGAAAGGACCGGCGAGATAGCTCAGTGGTCTAAAGCACCTGCTTAGGCAAGCTTAGGCAGGCTCGGGACCGCGGCTCAATCCCTGGCACCACGTGCTGCACCAGCCCCACCCTCAAGGCGGGCTGAACTCCCCTAAAATTTACAACGGAGTATTACTCACTAAAAGATAAACTCAAGGATAGCTTAGAGGGCCATACTGCTGATTTCTACTGGTCTAATGAAAGGAACCGTTAATGCTCACATTTTTTTCTTTTTAATTTTTTTGATCAATTTTGCATGCTTATGTCTGGCAATCTGAATAACTAATTTGAGGACAATACGCAATATAACCACCATGTTGAGTTCCTACCGTTTTGTTCCGCAAACTGCTGAGATAACAAGGGCATACCACCAAGCTTTGCCCAGCCAACCTCTGATTTTTTTTAATTCTCAGCAGGTTGAAAAAGTCTTCCTTGGCATATTCTCCTCAGTAGTCTGTCAGTCCGCTCCACCTAAGCATCCGGGCAGATTCCTAAACTGCAGGTACGCTAATAGCCCAGCCCGGTGAGCACAGCGCCCCCCTGTGGTGGCTGCAGGCTGCGCTCGGGCTGCGCCCCTGGGCCCACACTGCCTGTCCTTTTCACTACCCCACCAGGGGCCGAGCCCTGAAGTCCCGCCTCACCTGGCTCGGCCCTGCTGCACAGCTGTGTGGCCAGGCTTGAGTTCTGTGCTCCACAAACCCAAACCCTGCGCCCTGAGCTCCTATGCACAACCCTTGCAAGCGCCTGAGCTCACAGGTGCCGGACAGACCAGCACGGGACACGCGCCTATTCCACAGGCTCCCTGGGCCCTGGCGCCGTGCCTGAGCCCAGCGGCCCCCAGGAGGGTTGCCTACCCAACCTCAGAGCAGGGACATCAAACATGCTTTCCCGGGATGAAGATCCCAGCTAGATGTATGGTTCAACACTGCCCACTGCACATCCTGGCCACGCCAGGAGCCAGCACTGGCCCATAAGGACCCGAGGCTCAGGGCTGAACCCTCAGGTGCCGAGACAAAACAAATGGGGCAAAGCACACTGATGCCCCCAGGGGGCACATGCTCGGCCACGCCCGATGGGCTCCGGGCAGGGTGAGCCCATGCATGACAGGCAACTGCCTGTGGCAGCCTGGAGGTGCCAGCCGTGCCCTGGCCCGGGCTCCTACACAGGACACTTGTCCCCAGAGTGGCGATGCAGAGGGTAGTGCAGAGCAGTGAGGTCACCATGGCGGGCCACCCTCAGAAGGGACTGGCGCGGGCCTCTGGGCAGGCAAGGCCACCCCACAAGCTCACCCCAAACCTCTGAGCCAGACATGGGTCCTGCAGATACTTCCCAGCCTCGGGGATCCTGTCACAGTGATGGCAAACAGGCAGCCTCCAGATGGGCACGAGCGGCTCGCTCGGGCATCCCACCCAGAAGCCAATGCCACCCAAAAGCCAGACGTTCCACCTTACAAAGAGACACTAAGTTGAACTACAAGCGAGGCCAGATGTTTTCCCACCCACAAAGGTCGGAAGGGATCGACAATCTATAATCCGGAGAAGACTGCCATTCCTAAAATTAAAGCTCTAGACATTTACCGACAGGTGAGTCTTGTAAAATTTGGATTTTATTACAGAACTGTTTAAAGCATAACCATAAGTTAGAATTTCAAATGGCTTTAATTTAAAAAAATACGAATAAGTAACCTACCATAATTTTCATCTACTCTGGCTGCAGCACTCCTATACTACTGGAGCCCGGAGGAGTCACTGAATAGCCACTAGGAGATTTTCTAAAAAACTTTGTAAAATCCGCAGGATCAGGGCCAGGGAGATGGCTCAGTAGAATAAGCACTTCCCTGGAAAGCGCAAGGGCCTGAGTTCAA
>NDGN011541295.1:0-19069 GCA_002564285.1 Tympanoctomys barrerae | reverse complement strand
TTGCCTATATCTTGTAATATGAGAAATTACTTTGGCAGTAATAATACACAATGTACTAACCATCGTTACTCTCCTAAAATCTTGTTTTGAGATTTTGTGCCATCGTTTTTATAGTTTTTCTTTAAAATAACTGATGTCAAAATAAATAAATAAATTTAAAAAAATAGAAAAAAAAAGATTTTGCCTTCTCTAATGATAGTATGATGTGGGCTTCTGCTTGGCCCTGTCCTTTGTCCTTTAGCATAGGGCTTTGGCGAGCTTGTCACCCATGTACCTCCCAATATCACTACTCAATGGAGAATACATGGCTAAGGCAGCTATGGTATTCTAGTTCTAGTAGTACAATTAGCAGTATGAATAATAACAAATGAAATTTAGATATTGACAAACTTCATTTACCCATTTTTAAAAAAAAATTTTATACCACAGAAGCCAACATTACAGCTATATAACAATGCAGATTGTCAATTGAGAATATGTATATATTAGTTAATCTGAGTTCTTTCTGGGCAACTCCCCTTCGTGTACTTGGAATCTTCCAGGCAGATTAATTCACCCAAGTTACCACCTGCCACCTTCATGCCACAGTATCTTCCTGTAGCTCTGGGCCTCAGACTGGGCCCTGCTGGGTCTAGCAGTTTGCGTCTGCTCACCAGGCCCAGCCAAGGCCCCAGCCTCTCCTCGTAGAACCACTCCACTGAAATAAGTCCCCTGGGCCACACTCCTTCCCCTGGGCCAGATTCTGCCCACTAGGCCAGCTCTGTCTTCAGGGCTGTGATTCATTTCCTCTGTGCAGCCTGGAGTTCTGGCCCAATTCCACATGCTAGGCCAAAATTTCCCATTCAGATTTCTTTTAATGAAAGTACTAATAGAAAAAATGGGGGAAAACCCCAAAATTCTCAAGTTTTACATAAGTTTTGTATCTGTATTAAATTCAACATTTTCCAAGATACTTAAAATACTGCATAATCAATAAAGACATCTCCTTTAATTTATCCAATGATTTGTATAGAAATTATTATACATGATAAAAAACACGTTTTCAAATTCCAAATACAATATTCACATTAAAATTTTATTTAATATATGTTATGAAGAATAAATAATGTCAGCAGAAAATGAGGTAAATGCCATTGCTTTATTGTGGTCGGGCCACAATATTGTACTAAGTGGCTCAAGGCTGTGTATTATTTCCTAGTTTCTCTGAGTGAAAAGTCAGAACACAGCTTCACTAGGTGCACCGCCATCGTACTTTTCTTCAGATTTCACAAGGAAGCTAAACATGTTGGTCTAGGTTGCTGTCTGAACATGTACAAGCCTTGGCCATAGAAGCCTCTGCTTAAAAGCGTCTGCAACTGTTGGGAGAATTGAAGTTACGGTTTCAATGCCTTAGAATCTGTTTTCATCAATTTTCCATCACTGGCATGAGGCACTCTACAAATACATAGAGCTTAATGGAACAGAGGTTAATTTTGGCTCAGTTTCCATGGGTTCAATCCATGGCCTGCTCACTGCAAAGCAAAAGCAACCTGGTAACAGCTTATGGAGAAAAGCTACTCATCACAACAGCCAGGAAGCAGAAAGAGAAGGGAGGGGCAAGAAACCAGCCCACACTCTTCCTTTCAAGCTCCCAGTCACTTGGCTTTTCTGATCAGACCAGCATCACAGAAGCACAGTCAGCTGTAGACTTCAGTGGACTCCTCACTGATGAGTACAAATGATCCAATCACCTTACAAAGTCCTCCTCTCAGAGCATAGGACTTTCAGGGAACATATTAGCTCTAAACCACACAACCAGTAGTAGTGTAAATTCCCATCAATAGTATAGAAGGATTCCTTTATCTCCAGATATCAGTCTTTTATCTAAGGAATAATTATTTTTCCCATGGTGTCTCCATTCTGTGGTTTGTTATTATTTGTGTGGAGAAAACTAATTTGATATACTCTCCTTTGTTGATTCTTGATTATTTTGATATTTGATTATTGGTTATTGATATTTGATATTTGATTTTTTCTTGTATAATTGGTGGGTGTTCTTGGAAAGTCTTTGTGTATGCCTTTGTCTTAAAGATTTTTATTTATTTTACCCTTCAGCAGATTAAGTGTTTCTGTTTTCCTATTAGGATCATTATCCTTTTCGATTTTAGTGCAATACATGGTAAAAGAAAAGGTTTTATATTTTCCAGCACCATTTTTTAAAAGGTTATATTTTGGCCCCTTTTTACAATAATGTTCCAGGCATTGTTTCCATAGTCTTTGTGATTTGTGTCTTTTACCACGTGATTTTAATTATTACATTTTGTAGTAAAACTCGAAACCCAAGATTATGATGGCTTCTGCTTTGCTCCCATTGTCCTAGTTTGCTTTTGCTCTTCTAGGTCTCTTCTTGTTCCATATGAATTCAGATTGTTTTTCCTAGATCTGTGATGAGTACTATTGATATGTTTTCTTAGGTCTGTGTATCAGTTTTAGTAGTAGGACATTTTGACAATTTTGGTTCTGTCAACCTAAAAGCAGTGGATATAAATTCGCGATTGTTGACTTCCTAATATATGTTATAAGAATACTGTGGTTTTCTGTTATAGTTTGGGCTCCTAGAGTGTGTGATTGATCCATGGTGCAGTGCTGGGATTATGGATATGAGTGCTACACACGTGCGGGGGCAGGCCTCCTGCATACACTATACGGGCGGGAAAGAGGCTTGCTCGCCGCTGTTCCTTCCTTTTGTGTCTTGCTGCTTTTGCCATCATGAACTGGTACCCTCTGTCATGTGCCACTCTGCCTGAGGGCCAGTCAAGTATGGGCTGAAACCTCCACAAGCTGTGAGCTAAAGAAGCTTTTCCTGCCTTAATTTTAGGTGTATTTAGGTGTATTTTGTCTCAGTAATGAAAAGAAATATGACCAAGACATTTGTTAATTCTCAGATGTTTGATTTTTCTTTATACTAGTGAGAATGTTATTGTTTACTTAAATTTTTACTTGATTAGTTTCTTATTGGTGTCATTCGATTGTCTTTTGTGAATTGATTTTATCTTGCCACATTGCAAAATTTGGTTATTAATTTTGGAAATCTTTTGGTGTGACATTTTTGCACTTCTTATGTAAAAGATCATGTCCCGGAATAATAATAATTTGACTTTCTCCTTTCCTATGCATATCTTTCTTGTTTCTTTTGTTGATTTCTGTGGCTGTTTGTAGTATGGAAAGTTTTCAACCATTTTATACTTAATATAACGTTAGCAGAATGTTTACCATGAAGGAAATTTGTCAGGTTGAGATAAGGCCCTTTTACACCTATTTTCATTAGTTTTTTTTTTTTTTTCTTTGCATCTATTGAGACAATTGTATGACTTTCTTCTTTTTATACGACACATTACATTTAATGATTTGCATGCGTAGAACTATCTTTTGAGTCCATAAAGGAAGCCTACTTGATCATGACATATGACTTTTTTGATGATTTATAGTGATTTTGATTCTTTTGCATTAATCCATACAGGCTTTATGGATTAATGTGTGATTTATTTTGAAGAAAACTCCATGTTCTACTTAAAAGTATGAACCCTGTGGGTGAATCAGTTTATAGATATCTATTAAGTCCATTTGCTCTAAAGTGTGGCTCAATGTTTATTTTTTGTTAATTTTTTGTGTAATTGATCTATTTGTGATAGTGGGTATTGATATCTTCAAGTAAAATTACATGGATATTTATATAATCGTGAAGGTTTGCATGCATACATATTATATATGTATGCATATATATACATATTATATACATATGTTATACATATATTATACATATAATATAATATGCATATATTATACATATTATATATATATGTTATCACTTCATGTTGAATTATTTCTTTAACCCATCTTCTTTGTCTCTTCTAATCAGTTTTGACTTGAGGTCTTCTTTGTCTGAAAATAGGGAAAATAGAATACTTCTATTGGTTTTCAGTGTGCTACTACACTGCATATTGTTTTCCATCTTTTGATTTTTTTAGTCTATACATTTCTTTTTGTATTAAGTGCATTTCTTGTATATAACATAAAAGTTTTATATGCTAGATTTTGTGTTTTGATTTAGGGTACCAACATATGTGTTTTATGGGAGTTGAGATGATTCACACTGAGACATATTACTGAGAAGTATTAACTTCTTATAGTCATCATATTATTTCCCTTTTGCTGATTCTTTTCTGTTTACTCTGCTTAAACATAAATCCTACATGATGTCTATGGAAGTACTGGCAATGCTAGCTTTATCACCTCATTGTGGAATATCCTTGAGAAATGTTTGAAAGGCAGGTTTGATAGTCATAAATGAACCATAGTATTGTTCATGGCACAAAGATGAACCCAATTTGGGCACACAGTAAAAACTGAATAATAGCAGCAACTATGCTACCATAGTAGCAGCAACCCAATCAGCTCACTATCTCTTCCCATAAGAAACTCTAAAATCTAACTGTAGCAGCCTTAGCAATAGAAAGTGATTACGGATACAAAGACAAACCAAATATTGACAGATAGCAAATCACTATTAAATGAAACAACTATACCACTATTAAGGATAGAAAAGCACATAATAAAAAACAATAGTGGTAAATGAATATGGGAAGATCACCAAAACTTAGTAGTCCCCCTAAAAAATGATAGAAATACTGGAGATTGAGAGAATGATAGAAGTATTAATTCAAAAATAAAAAAGGAAGACACAAAGTCAAAGAGAAAGTGAAACAAATGGTCCTATTTGGGGGCAAAAGAAAATTAATAAAGTTAAATTAAATAACAGAAAAAAGTAAAAGGGTAAAAACAGACGACATAAAAAATAAGGATTAAAGACAAGGAAAAATTCAAAATCTCCAAGAACAGTCAAAATGATAACACAATAGATCTAAAACAATTGCTCTGTGGTTTTGAATGTGTGGCTTCTTTCCAGGTTCTGCAATATTGTATCATGACTAAGATCTATTTGTAATCATCTATCAATCAATCAATCTATCTGTCTACCATTAATTAATTAATTAATTTATTTATGTCTTTGTGCATTTGGTACAGGGTCTCACTATGCAGTTTGGACTCCCAGTGACTCTCCTATTTGCAGCCTCCCTAGTGCTGGGATTATAGGCGTGTACCATGTTGCCAGGTCTTTGTGGCTGGCTCAGCACGCCCTAGGGTGGGGCCAGCACAATGTGTGGTGCTCGGGGTCAAACCCGGGTCCCTGCACTTGCCTAAGCAGGTGCTTAGTCTTCTGAGCTATCTGGCTGGCCAGATCTATTTTGTTTTAACATGTTTATTTGTATGACTGAATTCTGAATCCCGCTTTGCCTTTTTTGCTGTCATGGTTGGTCTGTATGTCTTTACCATAAGCCTCTGTGCCACTCCAAATTTCTGTGACTTTCTTTGTGTCCCAGGTCATGGTTTTTGTTTGTGTTTGTTTGTTCACCTAGCTTTATAGCCTGTGAGTTTGGGAGGTCCCATGCTGTTCTGGAGGCCCCCTCTCTGTCTTGGCAGTGGCAAGCATCCATGGTGAGGCATACCCTGGGAAAGCAAGTAGACTACCAAGCTCTGTGCTGGATGAAGGAAGTGACTGTGCGTGTCGGGGCAGGGGGAAGTGTCACGAAGTCCACTGAACTTACTGCTAGAACTTTCAGACCCATCTCACTCAGAAAACCACACATGATTACCTGCCTCCTCAACTGCAGGGCGAGGTGCTCCTGCCCTTCCAGAAAGTCTGAAATATACCTTCTCCACGGCTGTGCTGTAGGTTAGTCTTAGACAATTAGCTTCTGCCTCCAGTAGCTCCTGCTTACACTTCTAACGATCGTGGTCATGCAGAGGTGTTTGTTTTGCACTCTGCCACTTGAAGTGAGTTGCTTTAAGAGGAAAGCCTGCAAGCTGTCCCTGCAGTTTCATGGTCATGTTGTACTTCGGACACCAGCCCTCATGGCCCAGTGTGTGGCCTCGCCCTGGAACTGCTGACCCTGTCTGAGCTCTCCTTGGGTCAGAAAAGACGTATCACTCCTGCTTAGAGCCAGCATTCTTGCTCTGACTATTTCATTCTTTTTTTATGCATCGTGCCTCTTTTCTCCAGCTTCTCTATAGAGTCTAGTTTTCCTGTCAGCTCTCACCTGAATCCTAGAGATCTAGTTCTTGTCTCTCTCCTCACCAATTGTTTTTTCTAGCTGTCTGAATTCCAGGCCCCAAAGAGACTGTATTACACTGCCCTTCTCTACTCTACCATTTTGAAAGAATTCTTATACTTCAATATCAGCAGAAAGGCACAAGGCAACATTTTGTTTGGGAATCACCTTTGGTAGGTAACCCAGGTCCTCAAGTTTGACTGTATGATACAATTTCACCAGGCTTTCGGCCACTCTATCATAGAGATTTTTCAACTTCCAGCAGTAATTCCTCACATACAGTGACTTTAACATGATTTTTATTAACAATATGCTAAAGATACTTGAGGTTTTCTCTGTCAGAGACGCCCTGAATTAGGAGGCAGAGGCCCTGAGCCGTGTGCTGATGCTCCTTACTTACTTTCTTGCTTGTGTCTGGGCTTTTGCACGATAAGAAATGGAAGTGGTTGTTTTTCTTCCATGTGAATGTAAATTATTGGTTAGTGCATTTTCTAATTAGAATGTGCACTTATATCAGTGGCTACGCAGCGTCTATGTACAATTTACTATTCTGCTTTAGCAATGTTGGCTTATTCTCAGCCTCATCAATAGCAAGGGAGATGGATACCCTGCAACTGTTTCTGAGAATTCCTCTCTTAGCTAAAGAAATTAAAGTAGGGGATGAAGTGCAAAGGGTGGAAGGGATCACCACCTCTGTATTCATGAGATCTTTATTAAAGACACTCATCTTCACCTGCCACTGGGCAAGTGAGTATGCAGGAATGTTTTTCATTTACTAGCTGGGACAGAGGTTGAAACAGTTCCGGAGATGTTTACTTGGCCTCTCCATCTGCAGTAGTCCTTGCTGGATGGGCTGAAAATACAGAGTAGGCTTCCAGGTACCAAGTCCATAAATTTAAATGGTCCTTTGAGACTGAATAAATGACCAGTGGATGGCCCTAGGAATGTAATAAGGTTTCCTCGAGCTAAGTGTTGGCTGAAACTCCATTTGTACTTTTCTTTTGGTTCCAGTGAGGTGGGAGAATCATGTGGCAGGGGATGTGGACTCCAACCCTCACAGCTTCAAAGCTTTCTCTTACCCCCACGTTCAGTGGCTCTAATAGTATATACACCTTCTGGAAAGAACTTGGGAAATAATGAAAACATATATGGTGAGGCTCTGACTTACGAACAAGGTACTTTCTGGGAGGACATCTCTAAGTGGGACTCATTCGTAAGTCACCCGTGAGTTTCATGTGCCTTTCGCACAAGCATGCGATGCTCATGGCTTTGCACTGCCCAGCAGACCCTGCCACATCTCCACAGCTTTTCTCCTTTCCGGGCATCCCTGGGCTCTGCTTGAAGACTGGGCACCAACACGTACATAAGCACATACTAGCACAATGATGACAACGTCCGACAGACATGTGAGCTGCTTCCCAGATTTGTTTATGTTTACGAATGTTCCTAATGGGAGGTCCATTTGTATGTGAAAGCTCAGAACTCCAATATTTGAAAGTCAGACTTATTGTACCTTATACTATAATAGTTTTCAGACTCTTTTTTTCCTAAGGAAACTGCTGATTGCTTTTTTTTTTTTTTTAGCTAAATAGTTTTTAACTTAAACAGTTGCTAATCCCTTGAGAGCAAGCACAAGCCGTGGCTTTCCTGGCGGCCGCCGCCTGACGCCCGCTCTGTCGCGCCAACGCCTTCCCCGTGACGGGCGCGGCAGTCGCACACCTGCGGCTGATGCTGCTCATCCGAGTCCTGTCACCCGGCGCTGTCTTCATCTGAAGGAGTCCTTTGATCCTGTTTCTATGACACTTTGGAAAACCAAGTCTCTTTTAATTTTAAAGAGAGTACATATTAGCATTAAAACAAAAATTACAAGTCAGACAGAATTTCGCTTGACAAAGTAATATGAATTTCACAGTATGTTTGTATTACATGGTGTTGTCTTCCAAACAGTTATTCATATTACCAAATATATGCATGCAAAATTGGAAGAAGAAAGAAAAAAGGAAATATATAAGAAATGAAGAAGAGAAAAAGGAGAAAAAATTTTAAAAGGAGACAAAAATATTAGGCACTATCTGCTCCTTTCCATAGAGCGGCAGAAATCCACGGTACAGTTGTCCAAACCATCTTGTTTACATGCATAGATATATCTGTCTTCCCCACTCCCTCTCCTGTCCTTCTCCTCAATGCAGTAACTCTTGCCTTTTGACTAAGTTCATTCCCCCTTTCCAGTATCTATTATGCCCTTCAGATTTCATTTTCTCTTTCAGATTCCCACACTAAGGAGATAATACAATGTCTTCACATGTGGGTCTGGCTTATTTCACTTAAGAATATGTTCTCTAGTTGCATCCATTCACCAAAAAAAGACTCAAATTTATCCTGTTTTATAATTAATACTCCATTGTGTAAAAAGACCACATCTTCTTTATCCTTTCCTTAGTTGATGGGCATGTGGTCTGCTTCCAAGGTTTAGCTATTACAAATCGCACTGCTATGAACACCGATGCACCTATATTCCTGTGGTAGGAGGTTTTCATTTCTTAGGAAATACACCCAGGAGAGGAATAGCGGGCTTAAATGGTACCTCCAATCTGAGCTTTGTCACGAGTCTCCATACTGATTTCAGCATCTTGTTGGATTTTGTTTCTTAATCCATTCTTCTAGTCTGTTTCTTTTGATTGGTGAATTAAAACACTTACATTGATGTTTATAACTGATATGTACTGGCTTATCTTTGTCATGTTATTTTCCTGCTGTAGGTTCTATACTTTTCCCTTCTTTTAATTACTTGCTGTTTAGTGGTTCCCTTTAGTTATTCTTGAAGATGTGCTTGTTTTTGTCTGTTTGTAGAAAATCTCTCAGTACTCTTTGTAGGGTTGCTTTGCTTGTCATGAATTTCCTCAGTTGTTATTTGGCCTGGAAGGATCTTATTGCATCATTGATTTTGATAGAGAGTTTTGCTGCATACACCAATCTGGGTTGGACGTTATTTTCTTTCGGATCCTGAAATATTTCACTTCAAATTCTTCCTGATTAGATGGTTTGTGTTCAGAAATCTGCTGTTATTCTGATGGACTTTGCATTGTATATGATCTGTTTCTTCTCTAGCAGCGTTTAGTATTCTGTTTTTCTGTGGAATTTCTGTGTTTAGGTGTAGATTTGTTGTGATTATGGCTATTTGGATTTCTATATGCCTCACTTTTCTGTATGTCAGTTTTTTTTTTCCCTCATGTTTGGAATATTTCTTGCTAGTAGTTCTGCAAATAGTCTTTTATGTAATTTGTGCTACATCCCACTGTTTCATTGACACCTATTTTTCTTATATTATTTTTTGTATCATCTTGAACCTACTGAATTGTCATTTCCTGTTTCCTTGTTAATTTTAAGAGATCTTTCCTTTCACATTTGTTAGTTGTACCACTTATTTGAGGTCTGGAAGTCTATCTTCATTTTCATTCATGTAGTTTTGTAAGCTTTCAATGGAGTTCTTAATTGCTGGATATCTGCTTGAATGTGTTTCATGAATTCTAATTCTTTGCTTGAATTGTTCATTCAGTGTTTCCATCATTGTTCTATTCTCCTCGACTTTTTAAAAAAATCTGTTAATTGTTTAAACATAAATGTTTAACTATGCTGAGAAATTCTTCCATGATTGTTGTAAATTCATTTTAGAACTGAAAGATTATTTCTGATCTTATTTCTTTTATATCTGATGGGTTTGTTTCTTTATTTCAGTTGCTCTCATTTCAGAATTATCAGGTGTGTGATTTCCAAGTTCTTACGTCTTTGTCTCCTGTATTTGTTCTCTGTTGCCTGGAAGATTAAGATTTGCCTTTTGCTCCTCTGTTTTGGCATTTTTGAAGCTGTGAGTAATCACCCAGACTTAGCAGTAGCAGGAGACTGGTGAGGTGTGTGTCCGTAGGATTTCTGCTACAGTGGGGAGCAGGATAGCATGCACTATGGCTCTCAACACTAGTGGGGGCAACTGGCAGACACTCAACAAAGCTTCAGTGTAGGTGTGTGCATTGACAAGATTCTCCTGGCTCCTGTGGCCCACACAGATTCCCCCATGTACTTCAGTGGTTGAACTGGCACCAGCGTAAGCCCTGTGCCCTTGCACTGGGGCTAAGTGTGAGCTCAATGGAGTCTCACAGGCCACCCAGCATCCTCCAAAGTTCTCAAACGGATGGAAACAGCAGGAAAGCTCCATGCCTGTGTGTGCTGGGCCACAGATCTCAGCTCTCTTGAGTCCTGTGGGCCACACAGAGTCCTCCAAAGTTCTTAAAAGGTTAGACATGGAAAACCAAGTCTTGTGGTCAGTGCTACCTTTACGGGAACATGAGGGTTTATTTCCTCTTATTTCTGCTCATTTTTTCTTTTCTTTTCTTTTTTTTTTTTTAAAGAAAATGCAAATATGGGGCTGGCCAAATACCTTAGCAAATTAAAGTGCCTGCAAGCAGGCACAGGGGCCAAGGGTCCCCACATGCTGGTCACATCCCCGGGGCATGCTGAGACAGCAATTGAGACTGGGCATGGTGGCATGTGCCCATAATCCCAGCACTTGGGAGGCTGTAAATGGGCGGATCATCATGACTCTAATCTAGTAATGAGACCTGAACACGCAGTAGACCCTTCCCTAAATACAGAAAAGAGAAAACATGACAAATCAGTTCCTTTGTCAGCTAATTATGTGTTTATATTAGGATATGATATATAGTCTTTTTCAGTGAGAAAATAACATTAACATAAATGGTGAGAGAGTAAAATGCCTTCATGATTATGTTTCAAAATTTTATAATTATTCACTAAAAGATAGACACATAGACACACACATACATGCACACACACACACACCACATACAAACCTGGAAACATTCTGACTTACCTGTAAATATTAGAAATGTCACTTTTTATAACTTTTAAAACATAAATGGGCACGATTTTCTTAAAACTATAGTAATTAATATTTTTAGTATTAGTGCTCATAAGTATTCATTTTATAGGCTTATCAAGAATCAAATTAGCTCTTGTAGTATTAGTTTCAAACTTAGAAGTAGAAAAGAATAAATATTATTTTATTTTTTCAATGAAGTAGAAACGTGGTTCCGCTTGCACCATTCCTCCGGCTTAGAACCTTTCATTAGGTGTCAGCCAAACTGTTATTTGTTCCACGTTGGCTCTCAAGTGTAGGGAGGGATGACACCTCACTTATGTGTGGTCGTAGGAAGGCTCCGGAGCCTCTTGGCCTGAAGGGTTAAGGACCTCAGGTCCTCACTGATGTCTGCCCAGGGACTCCCTCGGCAACTTGCAACGTCAGCAGCAACCCAGAATATCTCTGAGCACAAAAGCTAGCACTTACCAAAATGAGGGCCCTAGAGAGTACTTGGGACTGGACACATAGACTGACGCCACAATCTCAACTTATGAAGGAAACCCCTTAACTTCTGCTGTGTTCTAGTCACCTTTGGAAGAAGCAGCACGCCCATCTCGCACCCAAGGCCAAGGAAAGATACTCACGAACATGAGTATCTTTTGATACTAATAGCCAGAGTGGTTAAGGACATTCTGGAGTCCGTCACATTTCCCCTTCAGCGATTTCTGTGGAACTTTGCTTGTTTCAGTGTCGCTGTTCTGCATAGCACAGAATAGTGAATGTAGATAGGAATTGGCAGCAGATCTTGGCACAAGGCCAGAGAGGACCCAGAGAGCCACCTCCTTTGCTTGGAGAGTCAAGTGTCCTTGCTGTTTTTCTTTTATAAGCTGGAATTTCTGTATTTAAGTTTAAACACAATTCAGCACTTTGTGACAAAGAAGTGGGTTTTGGGGTTACATTTTGTCTCTAAAAGATTCATCGTCACTGGCCTAGGATTTCCTATCACTCACATTGCTTGATAGTCGTGAAATTCTTTTAGCAAATCATTAAATTTTGAAGGCGCTTGTTCCTTCTGGAAATTTTGATAATAATATATACATCTTCACAAAGTTAGAAAGACTTAGGTTTATATTTTGTTTTTCCTACAGTATCTGGAACCTAACATGGATTAGATAATTAAGAGTAAATACAAAAATGGGTATTAGGAATGAATCATTCATTCATTTAGTTAATTTATTCAATGTAGAATTCATATCTTCATGAGCATGTATAGTAGTTCTCTAAAATTATACATAATGCAATTCTCTATTTTCTTCATGGTGTAGTATAGGAGATGGGGATTTAGCTGGGTGGGGAAACATTTGCCCAGCAAGCTGGAAGCCCTGGATTTGGTCCTCCACACCAAAACTAAAAAATAAGCCTCAACCAAACAATAATTATAGAAAAGACAGAAAAAGAAAAAGAGAAGAGGTGTAGTGTAGTAAAAACTTTACTGACAAATACGCAAAAGTGAAGTGTTGTTTAAAAAATTATACTATTTTATTTTTTTCCATTTCAATGAAATTTACATACAAAGACAAAGGAAAGGTCAGTTGTGAATGCCTTTGGTTGGTGCTGGATGGATTCAGAGCGTCACAGTGGAGTAGTCAAGGAGTGGCAGCGACATTCCTGTGCTCCTGAGGGAGTCGACCGGCTACCGCATGGTGGGCCTCTAATTAAGGCTGCGTGAACATGAACTCGGGTCCTGTGAAGGACAATTCCCCCTCACTGAGAAGCTGATGGCGCGGGGGGAGGCAGGGTGATGGCAAAGATCCCTCTAAAGGCATGTTGATTTCCTGGAAAGCTGTCACAGATTACGCCTAATTCCACAAATACTGTTTCTTAAAGCTTATTCCCAGTGAAGAAAGAATTGTCTACCATTACACCTCATATATTGCTCAATATACATAAAAGTTAACCTTCTTTTATTTCTGGTGTGGGCACATGACAGTTATATGTAATAACTTATTTCAGTGACAAGAAGAGACAAATTTAATTAAGTATACTGTGCATATGTTTTTAAACCTTAAGGCAATTGAATCATCCAGATGTGTGGAAAGAAAACTGCTAACATTTTTATTGCATTTTAGTAGATTTTAATATGTTTTTGTACTTGTTTACATGTTGTCTTAATAGTCCATAATGCATTTATTTGATAACTGTGTAATGGTACAGTCAAACATAATATGGCATACTAGATGGTCAAAATGTGTTTTAATTTTTCTACATTCTTTTAAAATAAGATGCATCTTTTTAAATAAAAATGTATTTTCACTGCGATAAATGTCTTGCCTTATTAGAGGCCATTTTGATTTGCTGTAGAAATGATTTTTTAATAGAAAAAGTTGCAATGAAATCCTGGCAGTGTGCTTTCCATTTATAGCTCTCATGATTTTGTAAATGCTCCTTCCGTTTCTTTAGAAATGGGATCCTCGGTATCTGTGGCTGTGTCCCACGGGACAGATACATTGACTAATATAATCTGACACTTAAATAACCATAAATGACTAAATAAATGTCCAAGTCACTAGGGGAAAGAGAAGGTCATAGAATCTGTATTTCTGCTGGCAGAGCAGGAATAAATTATGCCCTAGAGAATGCAGCTGTGTTCAAGGAGGCAGCGCTTTACCTGTGTTAACATATTGACAAAGGACAGAGAAAGGTTTAATTAACTCAGTAGTTGACCTTAAAAGTCTAAAAGAATTACAATGGAGAAGCGGCACCAAATCTATTATCTTTCTCTACTAAGGGCTCATCATTTGTACAACAAACGTGGGTGCCAAAGGTAATGACACACTTCCATGGAGTTTACAACCTAATCAATGATATTGAAATTAAATTATTAGAGACATAACTGTATAATTATAGAGCCATAAGTCTTGACTGTGTTTCAGAAACGAACTAGAAAGAATCTGTCTTTGCAAGCCAAGGAAACTCAATTCAAGGGAGAGACTTGAACTGGAACTGAAAGTTTGAAGTTATTTACTAATTAACAAGGGTAGGGAAAGAGAAAAGGATTGAGATAGACAAAAAGGGGTTTAGAACATTCTATAAATTTGTATGTGCAACTGGAAGAAAAAAAATCAACGTGGTTGGATAATGACAAAGAAGGAAAAAGAGATGCAGACTTAAACTATGATGTTCAGAGGACTTAAATGTTGAACTACTGAAATACCTGTTCTTTGCAAGTACAAACACAA
The DNA here is from genome assembly GCA_002564285.1 of Tympanoctomys barrerae. Taxonomy (NCBI): domain Eukaryota; kingdom Metazoa; phylum Chordata; class Mammalia; order Rodentia; family Octodontidae; genus Tympanoctomys; species Tympanoctomys barrerae. Next base: position 4,808 of record NDGN011541295.1, on the reverse strand, counting down.
ACTATACAAATCTGTAAAGGATTTGTTTAAACTTTAAATTATGTTTAGGAGACGAGTTTGATGCATTTTTAAGAATATGAACAATTAGAAATTATATTGCTAGATCCTTAAAGCTTCTTACTAGCATGCGACCTGGTAGCCTTCCAGCACTTGGTGGGGCTCTGATCCACAAGCCATTGTAGGCCATGTTAAAAATTTCTCTCTTCATTGTAAGCAAAGTAATTCTGGGTGCAGAGGATCTGACTTTTGGACTGAGGAGAATGGAGTACGGTGCATGCAGATTGGTAGTTATACACTAATAGAGTGAGAAAATGTCACTTATTAAAAAGTATGGAAGACAGGGCTGAGAGGCAAAAGTAAAGTCACAAAGCTAAAGCATCTAATTTTCTCAGTTAAATGGATTCCACTAATAGCAGTTTTGAGCATGAGAAAGAGCCAGAATTATTTTGGGGGAAAGGTTCGCCAATCACAGTGGTTAATTTGAAGCAGCTGTAGAATCTCAAATGTGAGGAATGAGATTTGGATGAATAGGGGACTCAGAGAGGAGCTCTGTGCAGGGATCACCACCGGTGTTTAACAAGGAGCTGAAGAGGAGACAGCTAGACACCTGCCTGGAGGAATCAGGGACCTGTACCTGTTGCTGGGGAGGAGTCACCAGAGGTGTGAGTAAATTGATCAGGATGATGAAAAGAAGCTCCAAGTGAAAGAATACAATGAAACCAAACCCAGCATTTAACTCAGTCTGTAAAAGAACAAAACCACGAGTAAGGAAAGGACACGGCGATTATAGAGACTCAAAATGCAAATCCAAGCATTGAAGTGTCTTTGAATAAGAAGAAAGCTTAAGGCATGACCCAAGATATCCAAGCTGGCTGCTACACAGACAGTGATGAAATGAATTGAAGAAACTAAATGTAAGCAAATTAATTAGGAACTTTATAGCATGGACTAGCTGAGAGATGGGAAGGTGGATTAAAAGGATGTAAGCCCTGACTTTTTGTGTCCTACGTGAGAACATATTAAACTTGATGAGTAACACACTGTACATGGACAGGAATGATAAAAACGAAGAGAAAAAAATCAGTGAAATAAGCAGCGACCCTTGTAAAGATATTTATTAAGCAATGTGCCTGGCACAGTTCTAGAATTAATATCAAGTGAAATACACCAGACACACCAGGGTAAATAGTGCAAGGCTTCCTTACATAAGAAGCACAAAACTTAAGTTAGGAGCAAAATGCAAGATGATAGGAAACAGGGGCAAACGTTTTCAAACGGAAAAGGGGACCAAGGACAGCAGGGGGAGCTGGAGGGGAGCAGAAGGGATGAGAACAGTACCAGAGATGTGTTAGATACACCACGCATCCGTTCCACACGAGGAGTGTAATCACTGCGCTATGAAAGCGTGTGGTAAAGAACCGAGAAGAGAGCCCACGCCGCCTTAAAAGGCACCTAACGCTGCTCGGTGAGAACAGTAATTACGGTAAATGAAGTACATGAAATGATTCTAAGTTCCCAGGTGAGCACGTAGGGCGGGGCAGCGCAAGAAGAGGCTCGATGGAGCCCTGAGCGAGCAAGGGTGAGGCAGGCAGCAGGGATGCAGCCAGCGAGCAAGGGTGGGGCAGCAGCAGGGATGCAGCCAGCGAGCAAGGGTGGGGCAGGCAGCAGGGATGCAGCCAGCTTGGTTGAGTCCTGCAGGAAGTGTCAGCCTCAGGGCAGCCGCCTCTCTAATGGCTTGAGATTGTCTGCTTTGATTTTTTATCTTTAGTAGGGTTAGAACTGACTTAATGTTAAACAAATTCTTGCTCCTCTGCTGAAGGAAGGGCTAACAGCAACAATTGCCTCATCTTATTTTTGCTTGAGTTTAAACAAAGCAGAACTTTATTTTCCTAAGAAATTGAACCATGGAGCTTTCATATTTTCTGAATATTTAGGATTGAGTATTAAAGCACATAACTACCATTTTACAAAATCTGAGTATATAAGAACTAAAAATATTTACGATAACTCTGTAATGGCTATATTGATAACAAAGGTAACCTTCTTTGGTTATTAATGACACGTTTGCAGCACATAAGGATTACATACGTTGTGGGAAATTGGCACATGTACATAACACATGTCAATTATCTTTTGTTCCTCTTCACTCAGACAAATTAATTTACTTCACAAGTCTTTATTAAGTTATCATAAAAACAGACTCACAAAGTTACAGACCAGAAATCATATAAAGCACACAGTACAGTTCCCTTAAGCCAGGGTATGCTTTCTGATGCACCAGCCATGCTGGGTCGTGGCAGTGTTCCTTCTTTTCTTTTCTGCTCCATCGTCTGTCCTTTATTCTGCACTCTATTTATATATTGGGTTTCTCATATTTGAGAAAGCATGCAGTATTGAAGCTGATCTCTGATTTACTTGGCATTATGGTTTCAAGATTAAACAAATCTGAAATTTACCTTCCTATTTCATAAAAAAACAATAAAAGCTTCATGTTAAATTGATAAGTGAGCACACATACACATAACCACAGCACCACTGCAAAACCTCAGTGTGCAGAGAGGCATCGCACGTGTAGGGCCGGTGGATGAACAGAGCGCGTTCATTTCAAGGCTGTTGCTGTTGTAATGATAACAAAGACAGACTTCTATCAGACGGTAGAGCGCAGCTGTCTTCGCAGACTTTGTCTATGTAAAATCAGCTTCCCTACCATTTTGGAATATCTTAAATTTATGCTCCGTATGGTGTTTTCTATGTCATCAGCGTGCAGCAGTTCAGTCATGGCCAGCGACCTCCACCGGGTGGGCGCCCCTCGCAGTCCACGCACACTGCGGATGCGCGTTCTGGCCCAGGAGGGGCTGCTCCAGGGAGTGCCCCTCGGGTCCTTTTTGTTTCATGGTTCTTTGAATACTCTTCCAAAAAAGACCTTAGTAGTATATAAGACTTCAGTCATACATAAAATGTTCCATATTTTCTCAATTCAATGTCATTAATTAGCTATGGCTGGTAGCTTTTGTAACTTAGAAATTTTAATTTTGTCAGTACTGACTTGCGATAGTGTATTTGAATCACTATTAATGTCCTAGCCATAGAGAATACATGATTGTTATATTAATTTTATTATCATTTTAACATATAACAAAATATCCAAATATAGAATTGTCATATGAAAACACACAAAAATTTCCAAATTTCAAATATATCTAGCACAATAAAGATACTTACACAAAATTTACTTATGAACTTTACTTTTACTGGGAAAAAATCCTCAATAATAGTACTAATATTGAGAAATTTCAAATATAAAGAAATGGAAAGTCACTAAGACAGTATTTGGCAATATAAAAGTAAATACAAATTCTATTCATATTGTTTCTGTCTTCTTTACTACATTTAGGGAAAGTGAAACTCACTTTGCACCTTATTATGTCAAACAATCATTATTTCCATATTTATTTATTTTCATTGGCTTATGGCTGGGAATGTGCTTTAGTCAGGTGCTCCAAATGTGGAAAATGGTGACAAGATTCAGAACATTTCTTGGACTGCTATTAAATTTCTAGTGTTCTTTGAACAGAAATTTTTAACTTTTTAATTCTGTCTTTATTATATCTAATTAATCATTTAGACATTTATATTTTAGATGAATGCTATATACAGATGTCTAGATAGATAGACACATAGATAGATAGATAGATAGATAGATAGATAGATAGATAGATAGATAGTAACTGTGATTTTCATATGTATGTATGTGTAACTGTACCACTAGTTATTGGTCTACACAAATAGCTGTAATATTAGAATTGGTCTTTTGAGATCGATCATTTGTCATGAACAAATAAGTCTGATGGATACTCTGCATTTTTGTAATTCATATGAAAATAAAGAGAGGTAGAGTCTATCCCTAAACAAGGATAAGTTCTTAAATTAACTGCTGATATCAGCTGGGCTTAGATGGTGGATTCAAATGGAAATCACAGAAATGTTTGAAAGCTTAAATTCATACAAATTTTGGAATCATTCCACATGAGTCTTAATTTTGTATGCCACATTTCTCATTAACATCCACTGTACTTTGCATGTTCAACAAGAATAAACTTTCCTAAACACATGATTTCTTCTACACTTGGCTTTTTTTCTGACCAATAGTGTCACTTTGTGCTACACATTCTGTTAATTTTAAGCCACGACACAAGAAATGAAAGGTGTGCTCTACGTGGAAGAGTGGATGGTGTTACGTGGACCCTGGCTCAGGGTCGCCATTGGTAGCACTAATGTCGGTGAAAGGATGGCAAGTGTGGGGCACCAGGCACACCTTCATGTGAGCCTAGAAATCATGTCAGTAAATAAAAGCAATGGATTTGAAAATATGAAGCATGTTTGAGTGAGCATCAGTTTCAAGTTAGAGCCTCAGATTATAATACTGGCTGTGTGTGCGGAATGCCTGCCTGGGAGTGTGTTCTCAGGAATTCAACTGAAATTAGAAAAACTGATTCTGATGCAATAGAAGGAGAACTCATTCCTTCACTGTTTCTCAATTTTCAATAAAAATTACTCTTTTGGGTTTATCAAGTTTTTAAATTTTTCAATTCTCTTATTAAATGTACCACTATTGTAATGTCAACCTGCATAATATATGATGGAAAAGTATCTGAACAAAAGTAAAGCAAATCCTACAATTACTACATAGCTTCTGGTACTTTCATATAGGCCACTGCCTATAGTTGTCACAGGACTGTATGCTGGGAGACCAAAGAAGCCTTTGCTGATATAAATTTAACTTGCTGTAACAATAACAATAACAATCA
>NDGN011541283.1:254-11364 GCA_002564285.1 Tympanoctomys barrerae | reverse complement strand
CTTTGCCAAGCTTGTTCCAAGTAGGTGCTTTAGACCACTGAGCCATCTCGCCAGCCCAACAAATACAATAATGTTTAAATTTTTTAAAATTACAACAAAAGACACCCTGCCAGCGCCTGCCACGTTCTACGGCAGCTCCAGAAGTTCTATCTCATGGGTTTAGTTGTGCCGTCGTGGCTGCCTCCACGTCCTGAATCAATTCAACATGTTTACCTTTTACAGGCATTGCGGCTTTGGAGGATCAGAAGTCACTTGGTGCCATGGAAAACATGATGAAGACACAGTGTCATGGGTCTGTGTGACAGAAATTGCCACACCAGAAGCTGCATAGGGTATAGAGTGTTGTCACCATAGAAGATGAGACCAATTGCCCATTTCTCAGGCCTGCTACCCACGTCATTTCTTAAATGCTCTAGTAAATCCTTACGACTTTCAGAGCTCGTTGTAGTATTTGGGTACAAACTCAGCTTGCATAACTCCATCAAGGAAAAAACCACAATCAACATCACCTTGGTGTTTCATCTGGATCAGTTTCCTTCCTTTCTTTCTTTCTTCCTTTTTCATAAGGGTGACTACACTGAGGACACTGAAGCTTGGTATCTCAGTTACTCTTCTCTCGTTGCTGGGACAAATACCCGAAACTCAACATGAAGGAAGGAAAGGTTTATTTAGCTCACAGTTAACTGGAGGTTTCTGTCCATACTCAGCCGGCTCCAAGGCAGACTGGCATATGGCAGAGGGCAGCAGTTCATGGTGGTGGCAAAAGCAGATAGCAAATGGGAGGAGTAGCAGCAAGTGTGGCTCCAGAGAGGAAGTCTGTCTCCCTTAAACTGCATATCGCCCCAGGCCGGGAGTGCTACTCACACCCATAATCCCAGTGGATCATATATTAATCTCAAGCTCTAGAAGTCCACCTCATGACTACATGAAGCTTTGGAGAGACAACTAAACACAAACCGTAACACTTTGTCTCAAGATTATAACCATAGAAGCAAGGTTCATCTTCATGACATTTCTTAAAAGGTGAACTTTGGAGTCGTGTCCTGGCAGCAGCTGCAGTACCTCTTGTCTTCATCTCTTTTTGCATCTCTCTTTCACTTCTGGAAACATGGCCTCTGGCGTGGCTGTCTCTGATGGCATCATTAAGGTATTCAATGACACAAAGACGTGCAAGTCCTCGACACCAGAGGAAGTGAAGAAGCTCAAGAAGGCAGAGCTTTTTTGCTTGAGTGAGGACAAGAAGAACATCATCTTGGAGGAAGGCAAGGAGATTCTGGTGGAGGATGTGGGCCAGACTGTGGAGGACCCCTATGTCACCTTTGTCAAGATGCTGCCAGACAAGGACTGTCACTATGCCCTCTATGATGCGACCTACGAGACCCAGGAGAGCATGAAGCAGGATCTGGTGTTTGTCTTTTGGGCCTCTGGGCATGCAGCCCTTAAGAACAAAATGATCTACGCCAGTTCCAAGGACGCCATTAAAAGGAAGCTGACAGGGATCAAGCACGAATCACAGGCGAACTGCTACGAAGTGGTCAAGGACTGCCGCACACTGGCAGAGAAGCTGGACGGCAGTGCCATCATCTCTGCAGGGCAAGCCTTTGTGAGGCCCTCCAGTCCCTGTCTGGAGCATCTGGAAGCCCCAGACCTGCCCTCAAGGGGTTGTAGGCTGCCCCCTTTCTGCCAGACTGGAGGGGCTAGGGGGATCCTAGCAGGGGGAGGGAAATCCTTTCATCCCAGTTGTCAAATAGCCCCCCTACCTTCTGGACCTTCCTCCTGCCTCCATTCCTGATGGTTCTGACCTGCCCAAATTTCTTTTGATCTTCTGATTCCTATTGGGCTGAAGTAGATCAAGTTCCTCTCAGGCAGCCAGCTTTGCGGGGGGGTGGGGGGGCTGTATTTTTTCTAAACGCCATTCACACTCTCCACCTATTCTTCCCTGCTCCCATGTTGCCAACTTCTAACCAAAAAGTGACTCTGTGCTTGTCTATTTAGTTCTGTGTATAAATGGAATGTTGTAGGGATGACCTCTCCCTGTGCCCGCTGGTTAACCCGCCTCCCTTTTCCCTGGTCACAGCCACTCATGGAAGCAGGACCAGTAAGGGACCTTCGATTAAAAAAAAAAAAAAGGGTGAAATCTGTCAGCTGCAGTGAAGCTGATGGTGTCTCATGTTATTACATTGTTCTTGGTGCGTGACGCACAGGACACGCTGAAGTCGCCACACACTGGTACCGAGATTCGACACCCAAGCTCTGCATGGAACGTCCTTGTCCTTTCATTGAATGGCATCTGCAGCAGCACTCACAGTATTTCTTGATCATTTTGAATATGTAGCAGGGCTTGCTGGGACCTCAACAAGCCAATGGCATGTTTGTTTGTAATGCAGTTTAATAGTTTTTGTCTTGGACATACTATTTCAGGTTAGGGTTAGGGTTAGGGTTAGGGTTAGGTGTTAGGTGCCTGGGACTCTGTTTTTCATGTGAACTACTGAGTTGAAGAGTTCTTCATTATGAAAAAAAGAATTCGACTTTCCTTCACAGTCCAGGGACCAATACTGAACATAGGAGAGAAATGAACAAAGAGAATTCCCTCCGGGGCTTCTATATTTCCAGTTTCTAATGGACCACTTGTTCACAAGAAGCGGCAAAATTACCTCCTTATTCCCTCCTCGCTTGACTGAAGGGCTTCATTATTTCCTAATTAAATTACAAAACAGTGGGAACTCCTACCCCGAAATGACGTTTTGGTTATTTGACTGAATTTTCCCTTCAACATCAATACCCTTAGCTGTATACATCCACAGTGTTTCTAGCTTATTGTCCTGGGAGAAAAAAAAATCAAAGTGTTTGGTTCTACTGGTGGAGGGGGGAGAGAGAGAGAGAAAAAGAGAGAGAGAGAGAGAGAGAGAGAGACAGAGACAGAGACAGAGAGACAGAGATAGACAGCAAGAGCATGCTGAAACAGCTGGATTCATCTGAGACATTTGCTTTTCATTTTAACTTGAAATAAACTTTTCAGCAGATTGCTTTTGTGGCAGTTGAAGGGCGACATAAATTTAAACAGCAGGTTGCTTGCCTTTAAGAAACCACCGCTTCCTGGTACCTGGGCCAGCAAAGCCTTCCCGGAGTTGGCAGGCACAAAAGCTGCAAGCCCCGGGCTGTGTCTGCTCCGAGCACAGAAGGAATCCCTTTTTCGGGGCTATGATGTGACCAATTCAAACAGAGCCTGGTGGGGGTCTCCGAGGATGTGGCTCGCGGGTTGTTGGCTGATATCGTGCCCCGCTGCTCCCCGCGCCCCCTGCCTGCACTCGTTCATTCCTCTCCGTTGCACGCCCCCTGCTTGGACAATAGCAAAGATTTAATTTTCTGAAGCGGGGAAAGAAAGCAGCAGCGCGCTGTGAAAATCTTTGTTGACTGTGCAAGAGCAGCATTTGTCCCTGTTTCTCAAACCTCAGCTTCTGTTCAGGTTGATTGTTTTCTCAGTAGGAACCAACCCTACCACGATTACCAAAGGATTTGTGCCCTGAATCCATTTCAGGAGCATCCATGGCAGCTTCTACGGAGACCCTGGAATGAAGCAAGACGGGAAATTATAGATGAGCGAGGTAGTAATTTCATTTGTTAACTCGTTGCACAAATATGCATAATGAACATTCTGGTTTGAGTGCTACAAACATGATGGAAACCAACTGAACTACGTTTGCACTCACTAGGCTCAGCGGACATCAATCAAATGCAAGAAGGGCCAGAATGGATGGACGCGAGAAGACCTGGGCGCCTTCCTCGGGGATTTGGCCTGGCCGGAGGATCAGGGAAGCCTGTTAAGGGTGAGAGTTGAGGTGAGAGCTGCAGGGCGGGAGAGGAGAAGGAATGATTGGACAGAGGAGAGGTTAGCGCCCCCTAGGGTGGGGCCAGTGTGCTACATCTGGGAAACATCCACAAGGCCAAGCTAGCCAGTGAATGGATGATAAAAGACAGGACCACACTTGGGCTGGACCACAAAGGCCATGCTTAACGTAGGGCTCTGTTCTACAAGCAGCGGCCACATATCACAAGTGCATTCGAGTGGAGACGTGACAGAATCAGATTTGTTTGTGTTCTCCCATCCAATTACTAACCAGGCCCGACCCTGCTTAGCTTCTGAGATCAGTGTTCGCGATCATGCAGGAGGGACAAATTGATTTCCCCTTCCTTAGGGAATTTGGCTGGGCCAGTGAGTGAAAGTGACGTAAGACAGATAAACAGGAGGAAAGCATCCATATTTATTTAATGTAAGATTTATGTAACTCTAAATTTTCCTTCCTTAAATTTTCTTTCCTTCTGAGCCCCTCAGAAGAAAATGAAGACTCAAAGAAGTGGCAAAGTTAAATGTTTTCATAGTGGGCTCAACAAGAGAGACCACAGTGGGAAGGCCAGAGAAAGGTAAGAACCAGTTTAACAAGGTCTGCTTTGCAGAATTTCTTCTGCATCAATTTTATGCTCTTGACAAGAATGTTACTGGCCTCTAGTTCAGGGATGACATCCTCTGTGTGGGGTTTTACTTCCTGCTTCCAGGGGAAAAAGATGAAGGCCAGAGAGAGAAAGAGAGAGAGAGTGTGTGTGTGTGTGTACACATGCGTGTGTGTGTTTATATCTGTGTGTATGTGTGTGTCTCTCTCTGTGTATGTCTATGTGCTGTGTGTGTGTGTGTGTGTGTGTGGCATAATTTGAGATGGCACTCTGCTTATAAACTGAAATCTAGGCACCAAGATTCAGGTTTTTGATGCAGAAAGCATCCTTGTGAAGCACATTAGGATAAGTTACTGTAAAATATTCCTACTTGTAATAAAAACTGCTTCAGCTGGGCATGGTGACATACACCTACAACCCCAGCACTCAGGAGGCTGAGGCAGGAAGACTGTTGAGTTCAAGACCAGGCTGGGCTGCCAAGAGAGCTCAAGACCAACCTTTATGACAACAACAAAACCTACTTTTGAGCAGGGGCAATTAAGAAACAGAAATTTTTTTTTTTCTATACTCTTTGCACTGTCCCTTTTAAATCTAAAGCTCATTCCATTAACTTCCTCCCATTCATTTTCCTTCTCATAGATTCCTACCCTCAGATGTCCAAAAATGCTTTCTTTTTCCTGTCACTTCTCTACAAATATAGTGCTCTTTGATGAAGATGCTGTGTACATAGAGTTCTCAGCCACCATTTCTAATTTCTTTTCATTGTGAGTTTTTCTGTGTATTGTGCATCTCCCTCGGTAACCAGCTTGTTTGCTTTTCTCTTGTTAAACTGTTTTCATTACATGGTTCTGTTCCAACTAAAAGCTAAGATGATTAGAAGTAAAGTCGATCTTCCCCATGAGTTGGCAGTATAGCGATGGCTTGTTCTAGCTTGGAGAAACTAAGGCCCAAAGATCCCTTTAAAATATGAATAAAAAATACTGGCAGCCACAGTGTAGAGTTCCCTTGTTGACCTCAGCAGACAAAATGCACTGAGTGCATCAACTCAAGAAGTTCTTTAGATCTTTATGTAGGTTTGTAACATACAGGCAGTACTAGCTAAACACAGGGAGCTAATGAAATTTCTTCACAGGATGAAGCAGTTGGAGTAGTGCCCCTCCAATATTCCTGTGTACCTCAAACCTCAGAATGTCATTTTATTAGAAATAAGGTCTCCGCAAGCTTAACAAGTCAACCATGTGATAAGTCATCCTAGATTCAGGGTGGGCCCCAAATCCAAAGACTTCTGTTGTTTCTAACAAGAGGCCACTTTGGACAGAGAGGAGGTGTCCATTTGAAGACAAGCAGAGGCATGTTGTCCATGGTGTACCATGAACAAATACAGCCAGGAAGGATTTCTCCCCTAGCTCCTTGGGAGCTCTGCTGACCTCTTGATTTTGGACTTCTGGCTGCTAAAACTCTAGGAGAATGCATTTTTATTGTTGTCAGGCCCAGATGCAGTAATTTGTGATACCAGCGGCAAGAAACTAATACATGGGTTCAGACAGACCCTTACCCCCACTAGCATAATAATTGAAAACTTTTTTAACCAGCACTGAAACGTTACAAGACAGCTTTGTTGCCCCGATTGCTAAGCTTTCACATGTTTTACTTTTTCTTAAAGTAAAACAAAAGTAAATTTGTCATAGTTTTTGTTGCTTGCTTCAGCAGCATTTGCAAGAAGATTTCTACACATGTGGAATACACTTAAAATGATAAAACCAGCCTTATTTTTTAATTTTAAATCTAAATTCTCAACGACTTTTGAGCCAAACTGCAGAGGATATATTAAAATAAATTGCACTGCATTAAGCAGCATGAAAACGTTTCTGAAAGCAACTTATGTTGATGTAAATCTCACTGAAGAGCAAGTAAGCAAACAAGGCCAACAGATGTCTTCTGGCTGTAACAAGGCAAGCAGCTGAGATGGAGCTAAGGCTAGAGACAAAACTGCCCTGGCAGGCATTCAAGGTTTTAGTGTGTTTGCAAGTGGGGAATGCAGGGAGCTCTGTGTGCAGGGGGAGCCGCAGAGGGGTGGCCTGGCCCTGAGCAGGGACTGTCACTGCGCAGTGTACACTGAGCAAGGCTGCTCTAAGTATGAGGAACAATGGTCTCAAAGAAAGCGCATCCCGCGGGGCTGCGGGTGGCAGCCTGGAGACCGGCGTGATTCTGCTCCACCGTGTTGTGACTGCCTTAGTCTCATTGTTTTCTTTTTCTAAATTAAATTAAGCTTTGAGCACAAGATGATTTGTACATGCTTGGAACAGGAAGACAACATGATGCTGGCTCCGTAAAGTTTCTTTGGGATTAGACTGACCAAACCTTAAAGCACAGACACATGAAAGGGGCCAATCACTTTCTTAGGTTCAGCAGCATCTATCCCACTCAGGAGTGCTTCTCTGGTCTCCTTTTCCTCCCCTGGCTTCCTTAATTGCAGCTTTGTGTCCTTTTGGACTTACTACACTGCCAATTGGTTCTTTCTCCAGATGGCCCTCTGCCTAAGGGCGAGCTGTGGCATGGCTGGTCACTGTCCTCCCAGTCACCTTTGTAGGTGGTGGTGGGTCAGCTGTGGAGCTAACCCTACGCAGAGGCTTGAAATCACATGGTGGACCTGATGGAGCGCACGTGAGGAGCCGGCAGCGCGGCAGTGGGGAAGAGGTCTAACTCACTGCAGAGTGCAGTGAAAAATCATTTTCTTTACTGTGTCTTTTTTGCACACTTTAATTTTTTTTGCATATGTACTGCTATTGATGTAAAAGGTAGTAAGCAAGTGTTATACCAGTAGCAGAGACACCACTCAAATATAGACATGTAGCCCATGTTTCAACCAGGTGAGTGCATGTGCGTTGCTTCTACATGCAGGGTCACTTCCCAAGCATTCTGTCTTCATTTACCCCTTTCTTTGGTTTGCACAGCAACCCCATGAATTTTACAGATGCAGAAAAAGCTGAGGCATGAGAAGGCTGAAGGACTTGCTGGATGTGGCAGTGCTGTGAAGTGGCAGCACCAGGGCCAGAAGTCAGATAGCGAAGGCATTGCCTGGTGTCTGTCTCTGAGGATGTCCTTCCAGCAGTCCTGGCAGCATTGCACCTGAGACCTGTGGCAATCTGGCTGCAAATGATTGCATGGAAAAAGAAAGAGCCAGGTGAGGGGAGTGGCTGCACCTCTGTCGTCGGAGGTCCTGAAGGACCAGTAGAGACTGGATAGTCACCATGTTGGAGACGTCTAGCTTGAAACAATCTCTGGTTGCTTTGGCTTGGGTGAGGCAGGTATGTTAGTCAGCTTTGCATCATTATAACAAAATGCCAAAGGAAATCAACATGCAAAGAGAAAACTTTAATTTGGCTCACAATTTGGAGGTTCCTTTTGATGTGGGCCTGCACTGAGGTGGTCCATCATGGCGGAGTGTGTGCTGGGAGATAGCTGCTCCTCTCATGGCCAGAAAGCAAAAGAAGGGAGAAGGACACCCCTTCTTTAGCTAAAGACCTCCCATGAGGGCTATATCTTAAGGGTTCCATCACCTACCTAGGGCAAAGATCCTTTGACATGTAGGGCTTGGGGAGACATTGGAGTTATAAGCCACAGCAGCTGCCATCAGCAAGGAGCTGGTATCAGTGGTAGAGCTGTACCTTCTCCTAACACTATTGATAAAAGCCATCTCTATTGTGGGGTGGAACATGCAGGAAGAAAATAAAACCACACTACCAGGAACTAGCCAGGGAAACATGAAAATCTATGACATGCTCCTGGAAATATCTGGAATTCTGGGAGACCACGGTGATTGTAGTACATGTTCTGGAATGAGAAAAATACTCTGTGTTGCCTGGCAAGTGCAAGGGTCTGAGTTCAAATCCCTGGTTCAGAGAGAGAGAGAGAGAGAGAGAGAGAGAGAGAGAGAGAGAGATGAAATGTCAGCAGTACTTACCCCAGTGTGTCCCACAACATAGATTCCTTAATCCACTTGTTCAGCTGTACTTGTTCAGTTGTGGGTTTTTAAAGGTTCTCATTCTGAGAAAGAAAACAAAATAAACATAACATTGTATGAGAGCAATTTGCAAATGGTGTTCTCTTGCCTAAAACTCCATGACCTGAGTAGTAGGGGAGGAATTTAACAGCTACCTCCAACAGAACTGTGACCCTAACATCACCTTTCAACTGAACGTGTAGACTCTGCTTCAGAGCAGATGGAAGATCCGCCAAGAGAAACAGCATTGAATGTGAAAGGCTTTGATGCGTAGTGCCTTCTACAGACAATGAGCAAATTTCTCTAAAAGGACAACATCAAAAAGCTCTAAAAAAGATGACTCTTTCCGTGATACCGTGTACTTTGTAGCTTTCATCTCGCGTTGAAGAGGCCAAAATTGAAGAAACTCCATTGAACACAACCTGGGGTCTATAGCCTCGAGAGTTCTGTATTGGAAACCACCATCAAACAGTAACTGGGAATTAGGTGCAATGCTAGGTAATTGCAAATTTAAATGTATCTTTGACCGAATGTATATTTTGCTCAAGTAAAGAGAAGTGCAACCTTGGATCTGCAGGCTTTTTTCCTACATAGTAGATTCTCATTGCTGCTATTAAGGTCTCTAAATTTCAATTCATTCATATTGTGAATCTAGAGATAACTGAAGCTAAGGTACATGTCTTCTTAGATTCCGCTTTCTGACTCATTGCAGTCCAGCCTCCATTCTTGTTGCCTGAGTGAAGTGACCATTCCATCCTTCCACTTAAAACCCTTGTCAGTGCCTCGCTGGCTAGAGTGCGGTGTGATCCCTTCGCACAACCATTAGGGCTGCACATGGGACCAGCCCGTGCTCTCATGCATGTCCACGGGACTCCAGCCCCATTCCTGCTGAACGACCTCCTGTTCCGCAGAGTGAGCTTGCAGGTTGCTGCTGGGACCAGAGCGTCCCTTCCCGGCTTCTTGCGAGCCACCCTCGCTCTTTCCAGCAGTCCTGCAGGTGCTTTTGCTGATGCTTGTGCAGAGCAATGCTCACACGCTCCTGCTGCCCTCCCTTCTCCCCGACTGAGGACCTCCGGCCAGTATGCCCTGAGCTGTCTACACAATTGTGTTTGGCTACCTCTCCCTTGTGGCCTATAACATCATAAACAGCAGAAGAGGCCTAAGACCACGCCTTACACCACATTCCTTTCTGCACTGTCACTGCTTGTTTTGGTGTTGGCTACATAGCGACCACCTAATAAACCATCAGTGAGTCCTTAAGGAATGAATGGGAGCAGAAATTTAAGATAATCCCTGTCTTCCTCCAGTGTCCAAATACCCTTCCCGTGGGTAATAGGCCAAACACCATCATAGGTAAAATACTACCCCCTCTGCCCACCTCGCCTTTACCGGCTCGGCTTTATTGTTCTTCATAAACACTGTGTTTACTTAGTTGTCAATTTTCTCTCTACCCTGAAGCTCCTCAGCAGAGTGCAAGCACTATAAAATTTAAAAAGAAGAAGAAAAGAAGTGTTTATTACGCTCTGGTCCTGGCCCCCAGAAGAGTCTGGAAGTCTGTGTGTCTTTATTGGATGATTCTGTGATTGTCAACCACGGTGCACACTCTCACACAGAGAATTAAAGTCATGTAGGGATAAGGCTGCCAGTTATAACAAATGGAGATACATGGTGTCCAATTAACTTTGAAGAGCTAGCAAATAATGAATACCGTTTTACCATAAGGATGTCTCGCAGAATTTTTGTGGTACAGTTACCCTAAAATTATTTATTGTTTATATGAAAATCAAATTTAGCTGTGTGCCTTACATTTTATTTGAGAATGCTTAGGGGGAATTTTTTTCTGAATTTCATATGAATTCTCAGAAATTCTGAAAGCTTCTAGGCTAGCAATCACGTTTGTTTTGCCTTGGCTGTCAGTGGACAGCATTGTCTATCACCGTCAAATGTACCAGAGTGGAAAATAAAGATACTTTTTAAATTTTAAAAATATGGAAAGTAGAGGACCATGAAAAAGATGAAAGAGCCAACCTGAGGCAGTTCAGTGGTTTTCCTAGTGCACACCACTGTGCTTCATGTACCCGTCATCAGAGTGATTGGCCTCCAGAGAAAAGCTGCCTTAATTCCGATGGAAAAAGGAAATTAACAATGACCGAGTAGGGGAAATGTTAAGCTGATTGCTCACTACTTATTACGTTACTTCTAAGCCAGGTGATGCCAGGAAGATGACGCTGCAGGCGAGTTCAAGTGTGTGGAAGGCTGAGGGCAGGGAAGTGAAGAGACACAGCACGCTGGGGAACTGCCGCACCAGCCTGGGGATGCAGCATGTGCTTCTCACTGAGGGAGAGACCCTAGTGGGACTTCCCAGGTGGGGAGGAGGGTGTGTGAAAGTGGGACAGTGGTGTACACACTCATGTAGCATGCTGTCTCAGTTACCCTCCTCTCATTGCTGGGACAAATACCTGACACCCAAAATGAAGGAAGGAAAGGTTGCCTAAGGAAAGTCACATAGAGAGAAAACATTCAGGGGCCAGGGAGATGGCTCAGTGTGGAATAAGCACTTCCCTGGCAAGGGCAGGGGCCTGAGTTCAATCCCTGGTTCTGCCCCCCCCAGAGAGAGAGAGAGAGAGAGAGAGAGAGAGAGAGAGAGAGAGAGAGAGA
>NDGN011541257.1:612-11363 GCA_002564285.1 Tympanoctomys barrerae | reverse complement strand
GATTACAGGCCTGTGCCACCACGCCCAGTCTCAATCACCATCTCAGCATGCCCTGGGGGTGGGGCCAACATGGCAGGCCCAGGGATCAAAGCCCCAGCCCCTGTGCCTGCTTGCAGGCGCTTTAATCCACTGAGCTATTTGGCCAGCTCTCACTTGGACAAATTAAATCTTAGGTTTTTAAAGAAGATTATTTGGGGAGCACTCTTGATGTCTCTGGTTATTTTTGTCACGTAGCAAAAGTTCCGTGACTAACCTCTCTCCAGAATGGGTGTAGCTTATTAAAATTCTAATAACTTTACCTCCAAGCTAAACTCTAAATTATAAAATACATCTCCCATTCCTAAAGACACCTAGAAAGAAAAAAGAAATCTATGTTCTTTCTAGCCCTGATCAAAGTCTAGGCCAGAATCCTATGTCCCTTGGATAAGAATGATACAGCTATTTTAGTCTTAAGCCTTGTTCAGATAACTATAAATATGTTTCCTTTTCCCATGGCAATGGATATGGAAGTAGTGAAAATATATAAAGATACTGAAAAGCCATGGGTTATTTAAAAATAGTGGTGCTCAGTCGATTTTCAAGTCCTGCAGAAAGAGTCTTCGTGCAGTCCTCTTGGGTGTATCTCAGTATTTTTAAGGTACCCATACTCTCTTATTCCATATGACTTTTTCACTGCATGCAACTAAATTTTAAAGCTTTCTTGAGAATTTCTTTTATCTCATTTTCATTGGGTAATAAGCAGATCCTGCTCTGATCACAGCAATTGTGTCCCCCAAAATTAATTTGCTGAAGACACAGTTGTCACTGAGAGGTGATGTTAGGGGGCGGGGCTTTTGAGAGGTCATTGGATCATGAGGGCGAGGGTGGCATTTTTATCAGTGGGTTTACTGTGCACAGAAGGCCCTAGGAGAGCTCCCTCACCCTTCTCCACGTGGAGGACTGAGTAGGGAAAGCCTCCCTTTCTATGAGCCAGGAGATTGGGGCTCAACAATGCAAAATGTGCTGACACTTTTCTCTCAGACTTCCTGGCATCCGGCACTGTGAGAAGTGAGTTTCTGTTGTCCATAAATCATTTCATTTATGGTGTTTTGTTATAGTAGCCAGAACAGGGTAAGATCTCAACTGAAACTCGCTCTGTGGCTCCCACACAGATTCATTAATCTTATGAGAAGACCACTCTGTTTGCTTAATTCATAACTAAGTTTCCCTGGAAGAGCCTACTTTTCCTGTCAAGGTAAGAATATAAAAGAAATGTATTGGCCGGCCCTACAGACATCCCTTTAGAGGAGTCCTGAAGTGGAAAGTGTGTTTGTTCAGTCCCTTCTGGGTTGCACAAGTGTGTGTGCCACTTTCTTTTGGCTCCGAGTCCCTCTGTACTACTACACCAGGTCTGCCTGATGGCTGGAACCCTACAACCCATAGCAGAGGTCCTGCTGAGTCAGAGAAATAAAAAAGCCCCGTGGGGGAGCATGTGTGTCAGCCTGCGTGTGCATAAGCATGTTATGTAGGGTGAAGAACATAGCATCACTACATCATGGGATGACACAAACAGGTAAAAATGGAATATATATATATTCTCTCCTGTACCCTTTAAACTCAAAAGTAATTCCAGCTTGTTGATGTTTGGCCCCTCTCTGTCTTTCTGTGAGAGGTAGAAGAGCGAGACACTTAATGAAATGGAATCTGGAGCCCGTGCTGCCCCTCACTGTCTGTACATCCTTGACTTGTTACCTCACCGCTGTTTCCTCATCTATAAAAACAGAGATGATTGCCTTATGGAATTGTTAGGAAGATTAAATGATTCTAAGTGTACTTAGAATGGAGCCCGGGGCACAGTCATCGCTCCGTGTTTGCTAACTATTATTATCACATCATTTAAAAAATCTATTAATAATTACTCAGCCCAATCTCAGTCCTTAGATACGTGGTTCCTGCCATGCCAGAAACAGCGAAGAGAGCAGGTGAGTGGGAGGGTGTCCTAGGATGGCCGGAGATCAGAGTAAGTTTCCATGAAGTTAACTCACAACTCCTGTGTCTCACAACGCCTCCTCTTTATTCCAGTGTCCCATAACAGTCATTGACTGTCTGCTAAAGGCCAACCATCTGTTAGGAGGAAATAAAGATGGACAAGGTCGCAAACTATTGGAGAACAGGAAGAGAAGATCCAGTGTGGGTGGCTCCATGATCTGGGCAAATGCAGGTTGCTGTGGAAACAAGCTGGGGGGACAGATGTGAAGGGAAGGGAGTCATCCTACATCAGGAGATACCTGTGGCTTGAGGGTACATAGAAGGCCTGCGGAAAACATGTTCTCAGCAAGGAGAGGTGTGGAAAAGATGGAGGACTTCACTCTAGTAAAGTGTGGAGGTGTGCGGCAAGGGCAGGGGGGATGCTGCCACTGACATGTGCACCTACCAGGGCGAGCTCCTTCCCTATGGCCTGTGAGAGCATCAGCCTATCTCTGTGTCACTGAAGGACTCTTACACAAGAAGTAGGGGAGCGTGGAAGCCCTCCCCCACCACTGTGGGTTACTGAACAGGTTCCACATGAAACCAGGCTCTGGAGCAGGAAGGAATATTTGC
Source organism: Tympanoctomys barrerae (assembly GCA_002564285.1). NCBI lineage: Eukaryota > Metazoa > Chordata > Mammalia > Rodentia > Octodontidae > Tympanoctomys > Tympanoctomys barrerae. The sequence continues at coordinate 8,783 of NDGN011541257.1, read as the reverse complement.
ATACATGCTCTGATGTCCCTCTCTCCTAACGCAAGCAGATGCCTCTCACCCATAACCTTTCCACACGTCCTCTACCATAGTGCACTGCTGGTTCTGGTCAAAAGGCCAAGTGAATGTTTGTGTACTTGGTTCTTCTAACCACAAGAACCAAGAGGAATTGAGTGTGAAGAGATCAGTTTAAGATGCCTATTAGAGCTGAGGGGCCTGGAAGAGGGCTCCAGGGTGTTGTTGTGGAGTGAACTGAGGACTTCTGTGGCCATTTAAAGGATGAAATGGTAAAGAGAGGAAAAGGAGAAAGGACAGGCTCACCTTGCTCTTCACTTTTCTTTTCTTTATTGTTGCCCCCAGTAGCCCATTTCTATTATTTTGAAGTATATGGAGAATGGAAAAGTACAAAAAGGAGGTGAGGCCTATAGAAGATTCTAGAATTATTTATAATTGATATGGAAAGTTTACAGTGTTCCTTCCCATCTGTCTTTCATGCACCAATGTCCCTTTACCAGTGTAAGAAGGGCGGTAAAAAGACGTGGGGAAGCTCACAGCCCTGGGCTCTGCTTGCTGAAACTCTCTCCATCAAAGCAGCACATCGAGCTGCAGAGCATTCACGTGCTAGGCTCTGTGGGAGAGGAGCCTCCTGCATCAGATGAGTAACTGTGCTTTGGAGCTAAGTTTGCTCATCTATGGAATGGAGATAGTGACACGGGCCGTGCCTGGCAGAGCTGTGGTGGGAGCAAGAGGAGTGAAGCCTAGGACCCTAAGTGGCATTCAGTAAAAGACTTATGCTGGTGACCTAAGGCCTAAGAGAGACAAAATTGGATGTTGTCCAGAAGCAAAATAACCAGGACATTTTCCTGTGTCCTGAGAGACTTCTAAGATTGAAGCCTACCATGATGCAGTGCCCCATGCTGTGTACTGAATGAAGGGGGAAGGCATGAACAAGAGCCCTTAGAAATTGGAAATCAAAGAGTTAGAAGTAGAGCTAGACCCCCCATCCACTGCGTTTCTTTGCCTTTGGCTAGAAAGTTCAAAGCAGTTCCTTCAAGCTGATGACTAAACACGTTTGGGTGCAGCAAGTTGAAGGGGGGGACCATGGTTCAGTACTTGTGTAGAAGTTTTATGGCTGAGAAACCTCAGCAGGACATGAACTGATTCCTAGTTGCCTGCCTACCAATAAAACTCTGAGAAATAAGAAGTCAGAATTCTAGCTGCTCTTCACAGCCAAGAGTCTCAGAACAATTACCCAAGGACAGAGGGTGAGCCTGGTGAGGAAACAAGATTATCTTTTCTTTGCTAATTTAATGAGATTCTATAGTTATATTAGAGATCTGTCTCTTGTCCTTATAAGTGCTCTCAACTCTTACCTCACCGCTGATCCCCTTTTGTTCGCGAGCCTGGTGCTCAAAGGCTCCCCACTCAGCTTGGCTCTGTCCCCAGCCAATGCAAAGATCAGTTGCCTGCAGAGATTCACAAAGTTCCAGTTCCCAGGGAAGGTTCTAGAATGTTTTCTTTTTAGTCAGAGCCCAGTCAATTGAGTGTCTCGATTTTATTGCATAAATGAAATCTGATTTGTTTGCTAAGTAGCATTTTTACTTACCCAAGAGTTTGTCCAAGTTCTTTAGCTCCCTCTCCTAGGCTGGTTTGGGGTTGTTTGGCTGTTCCTAGAAGGAAGCGGGGAGGGGAGAAGGGCGAGAGCTCCCATGAATGGTTTGCTTCTGGCTAAGAGCTCAAGTTGAGCATTGGATGATGGACACCAGTCTAATCTGAAACGCTACTTGGGAGTGAATGCCTGGCTTCATTTCTCTATGCTCTCCTTTCAGCTCTTGCCCCCGCCCCCGCCACCATGGCCAATGTCTAAGCAGGTTTTCTGGGGGTGCTGCCAGTGCTTAGTCTTCGCAATCTTTAACATAACAGTTTCAGAGTAAACACGCACACGGCCAGTATCAAGGAGAGCATCGGCCAGGGTGGTGGAGCTGAGACAGATTCTCAGAAATGTGCTCGCCAACTCCCTTGGCAGCTTCGTGGGCTCCTTGGAAAGCCTCCGTCCACCTCTCCTCCGCTGGCAAGCTCCTGTCCGAGTAAGATGTGGGCAGGTGCCAGCAGAGGACAATGGGCTTTTAATTAAGGTCCTGGAGCCAAGCTTGGAAAACAAACCTCCTGAAGGGTTTCTTTAAAACACATGCATTTCTTCTAAATTCCTGACGAAAACGAAGCATGTGTTCCATCAAGGAGGCTGTGCTCATCAATCTTAGGTAGCACAGGAATTTCAGGTAATGTAGAGGTAGCGATGGGATTTTTCTCCTCTCTATGTTTACAACACTTTTTTTTCAGTAGCTTGAAAAATGACCATTTCTTATTCCTCGTTTGGGGCAGTTGTTTTTGCTGTGCAGGACTCAATACTCAACCTTTCCCTGCAAACACGTCCCATGTGAAGTTTTCGTTCCATCTGACACTGGACTTAGTGTAAACACATCTCGGTAACGGCCATATTTCGAGTCACTCACTCTGAGGAAGATTTTCTAACGTGAAATCTAAGCCTGTTAAGCACCGTTGCTATGGAGACTGCAAGAGTTAGAGTCATTAAGGCCCCTACAGATGCTGTAAAGTGTGCAGAAAGCACTGTTTGCTGTTAGTAATTAAAGAGGGTACGCAGGAAACACAGAGACAATGGGAGACAAAGCAGTCAAACAGACAGACAGACAGACAGACAGACAGACAGACAGACAGACAGATGTTTTTTGGCACCGGGCAGGTAATCCTTCAGTAAAACACACTGCCGATAACTCTGCTGACACCTTTCTATTTTCTCCTCCACCCAAGCTAGACAGAATAATTGCTTGAAATGGCCAAAGGGTCCACCCGGTCCTCCTTTCATGGTCTGATTTGTAAGAGGCAGACGAATATGCAAAAACATGTTCTTGGATCAGTGGGTTCAAATAGCCCATCTGTCTGACACTCCAAAATCAAGATGGACTATGTAAATGGTTTTTAAATGACCTGGCAAGGAAGCCAAGTTTGCAGACTGGAGCTAGATCCGCTGTGTTGTCCAACCTGCCGGGAGAATTGTCATCGGGGAGCCGGGTGCCAGCGCTAGCTGCACAGCTGCCTTGGAGAAAGCGCCGTGGGAATGCTTTGAGGGCTACAGAGTGAAAGAAACATCAATCTGTTTCAGTTTTCTTTCATCTGAGGAACATTTGTTTTAATTTGGGCTAAGTCTTTTGATTTTTAAAACACTGTATTTTTATTTTCCCTTGAGTAAAATATTAACCTGGGGTTGAGGTCTGAGTTCAACAAATCAGGTTCCATCTGGATTCTGCTTAGGGGTCCCAAAGCGTGCTGTCCCCTAGTGGCCTCCTTTTGGTTGGCAGGAAGTAATTAATGGTTTTAAATGGTCTACAGACTTTTCTGCTGGGTGGGTACCGGTTTTCCTCAGACTGACGGCTTTTGAAGCATGATAGTTTTTTCTTTGTCTCACAGTGGTAGAACTGGGGTCGTCTGAAAATGAAGAGCTAGAAAGCTAGAGAGCGTCACAGAGGTGCTATGTTTCTTGGGACAGGGTCAGTTTCCTGGTGGCCCAAACTCAGCCTCTTCCAACCCACAAGCCCTGGAGAGTGAGTCACAATACGATGGTACAGTGGGGAATTGTGTGGGCTTGGAGGCTCAAGAGTGTGTGTGTGTGTGTGTGTGGTGTGTGTGTGTGTGTGTGTGTGTGTGTGTGTGTAGAGTATGTGCTCCAACCGAAGCATGGTATCTGTTTATACATATGGGCCTTTTTCCAGTCAGGCTCCCTCAGACATAAGTGTGCCTGATGTTACTGGCTACTACATGTCACCCAGCCTCAGCATGTGAGGGCTTTGCTCCGTAGACAGGGAAGTTGCTTCTATTTTTCTTTTCTTTTTTATACAGCTGAAAGAAGGCTGTAGGTGGTACCCTACGTCTCAAAGAAAATCAGATACCCTCCAATTGGGTGTTACTGAGGCAAGAAGGTTGAATTGGATCACTGCAAATCTACCACAATGGGGTGCAGAATTCAAGTTTGCATGTTGATTTTGTGTTGACCTCTGTCTGTAGGATTTCAAGTTCAGTTATCCCTTAGTTGGATTGTTCTTTCCACTTAGTTCTTTTCCTTAGTGGATTGTTCTTTCCACTTTTCCTCTCATTTGAAGATTATGACCATTTAACGCTTAGGAAAGACACTTGATAGGATGGCAGAAATAGAAAGGAGTAGGATTTGCCTTCTGCAACCTCTTTCCTCCCCCCACCCCAGAACCAGGGATTGAACTCAGGCCCTTGCGCTTGCCAGGGAAGCACTTATTCCACTGAGCCATCTCCCTGGCCCCAGGATTTGCCTTCTGAATCAACTGATTTCTGTGACTCTAATGAATAGGAAGAATAATCTCTAAAAAACATGTTTCTCTGCCTCCCAACCCCCACAGATGTAGGTAAAGGAGTTTGTTTAAAAATTGGGATGGACAAAAGGATAGTGGTTTGAATGCATTTGAAGTAATATCTGATTTAGTAAGTGAGCAAATCCTGAAATGAATCTTGAAATCTTGAAATGAATTAAAGTAAAACCAGTTTAGAGTGTTAATTCAGGAGAAAAAGATACATTTCACCTCAATCCTCACATTTTGAAAAAAATATTTCATTCTTGGCAAACAGCCTGTATTCTGTACCTGTGTTTCCACATGTGTACAGAGGTGTGTGTGTATTACATTTATACACACACACACACACACACGCACGCATACACACGCGCGCGCACACACACACACACACTATGCTATTTGTGGTCACTTCACTGTATTGCTGTCCCAGGAGACAAATCTTGCTGCTTTCCTTCCACTCTGTCTTTCCATATGTTAAGATGAGGCCAAAAGACTCCACCTGGTCAGTTGCCACAGTGCTGGGGACATGGACCACTCCTCCACTGTCTTAGTCTACTTGTACTGCTGTCCACAAATACAAATACCTAAACAGAGTGGCTTATGAACAGTAGAAATTTACTTCATAAATTCTGGAGTCTGGGAACTCCAAGATTAGGATGCTGATAGATTTGGTCAGAACCTGTTTTCCTGCTGTGCCCTCGCATGGTGGAAAAGGTAAGGGCTGCTAGATCCTCTTTGACAAAGATACTAATTGCATTTCTTTCTTTCTTTTTTTTTTTAACTATGAGGATTTAATATCATTTTAGATATGGTAGTATACCTATGTAAAAATTTAACTTGACTAAGATGTCCATTTAGGAATGTTTTCAATTACACTACATTATAAAATACAATGCTATATAAATATAAATCTAACGTTAAAATATTACAAAACTGTGAGCAGCTGGGTAATTGCATTTCTTGAAGGTCCAACTCACACAGTTAGATTTTCAACACAGGAATTTTGGAGGGACACAACATTCACATCCATCATACCCACTAATCCATGAAGACAAGTACAGAGTGCAGAACACTGTGCCACTGGCCATAGGTCTGAGAAAGGGAACTACTTTTCTCATTACTGAGGCAAAACATCCAACATCCAAAGTTAACGGGGAAAAGGTCTACTTGGCTTGCTGTTTGTAGATGGTTCAATCCATAATCAGCTGGCTCCAAGGCAGGGTGACATATGGCAGAGGGCCATCACAGAGAAGAACAGCTCATGGAGCCCACAAAACAGTAAAAGCTACAAGGTCCCCCCCACCCCAACTCGGGGAGGGGCCACACAAGACTCTTCTCATTCCTCATATCTAGTTATGTCTAGACTGTTGGGATTAGAGTGGGGCCAAACCTATCAGTGAACTGATTTAGCAATCACCCACCCTTAATCCCAACATCACACTTTAAATTCAGTTATCTTTAAAAAACCCTAAGACTGCATGAGGCTTTTGAGGGGACACCTAGACACAAATTAACAGTGAGGATTTCATCTTTCCCTATCATCCAAACATCAACCGTCCATTGATATAAAATTAACAAATGTCTACTACATCTAGGTCTCTGCTTACTATGAGAACACAACAAAGATGTTGATCCTGAGTTTGCTTGAGTGAGGATGCTCGCTGCTCACAGAGCCAGGCAAGACCTGTGTCCACAGCAAAGAACAATGAAGTTCAAGCAGCATCACAAAGCAGTAGGACCTGGGAATAAAACAGGCACTCAAGGCATAGAAAGAATTATGAGTCAGGCTAAACAGAGAGAGCCCTGAGAGTGGAGGTGTGAGAAGATTTAGTGACAGGATAAGAATGTCGGTTTATTTGGTTCAAGGTAAGGATTTTGAATTTTTCATTTAATCTAGTCTCAAGAGTCACACCTTACACAAAGACAATACTTTTTGTTGTCATTGTATAGTTTTAAAGGTATTGCCTTTTCATTGTATAGCACCTTTCTTTCTTTCTTTCTTTCTTTCTTTTTTTTTTTTTTGCTGTACCAGGGATTGAAGTGAGCCAAGTGAGCCAAGCAAGTGCTTATTCTACTGAGCTATCTCCCCGGCCTTGTAGCACCTTTCTTTATGCATCTTGAGTCACAACCAATGGTCTTACAGCAAAAAGACAGTTTAGTTGTGAATGGTGGCACACACCTATAATCCCAACACTTGGGCAACAGAGGCAGGAGGATTACTGTGTGTTCAAGGCTATAGTGGACTGTGCAGTGAGTTCAAGGTCACCTGAACTACATAGCCACACCCTGTCTCAAAAGCAAACACAAAGCTGGTGAATAAAAGCAACATACAAGGAATTAATTTACTCAAAGTTTTACATGAACTTAGTGTCTTCCAAAATGACCCAATGACCATTTTTATGTGTAAGTTGCATGAAGAATGGATGACCATGAAGAAATGTGACAAAGGATTAGGATCTAATGGAATAGTTTGAAGGGGAAACCCAGAAAGGTTTGGGTTCAAATTCTTCTCTGCCTGACTATGGGGCATTCCTTTCTGCTAAGGGAGAGAAGGGAGCCCGGAGCCAGGGATCTTGTTAGGGTTTATGGCTTCCTTGGGTGATAAAGAGTTCTAGTTCTATGACCCGACCTGAGGGGGAAGAATTTTGATTTCTTCAACTTGCTTTGGACACAAGAGAGAGGCATGTGACAGGTCCCTTCTCATTTCCTTCATTTAAAGTTCTTAGTGTACCAAGGTGCCATGCTTTAAATGCTGACTGAGCCCAGTGTCGCAGTAACTGGAGAGACCTGCTGGCATTAGTGGGCAGGAGAAGCAGAAAGCTAATTGTTCTGCATTAGCTGGGTCAGGCCCATCCAGGAACACTGGCAAACCCCAGCAGTTGCCTGAGAGACAGCTACTGAAATTCAGCTTTTCGAATATCTTATACAATATGAATTCAAAGCTGGGGAGGCATTAGACACCTTTTATACCTTCTGCACAGTGGCAGTTTATAGATACAGGTAATGTTAAGTAGATCTTGCATTTTAATCAGCTTTCATATTTTAAAGAATAGTATAAAAATTCAAAGAGAAGGCTTAGTGTAAGCATTCTTAGGAAAATAATTTCCTGAACATTGTCAACCCCTGAGTGATAGACAGACCCACACAAAGCCAACGTTAACAGTGCTCTGACATTTTTCTTTTAAAAAGCACAGTTTCACCTTAGCTGCCGTTTAAATTAAAAAAACCCAGCAGTGTAGCAGGGAAATGATTGATTTGGAAAGCACAGACAGGAGATAATGAGGCCCCTCTTCCTGGGGCTGGGTAATGAATGATCTATTCCTGGCCAAAAATGAAGAAAATGAGGCACTTTCTGCCTTTTCACTGCGGGAATTTGCATTGCACTGATACTAAAAGTCATTTGAATACTCCTTTCTTCTGCTCACTGTAGCAGATTTTCATATTAACCTTGATAACACAGGAAAAATACCCTGGTAGGCATTTCGTGTGTCAGAGACATTGGTTGTTTGCTTAAATTTCTCAAAGTGCTTTAGACAACCTTGCCTTGTAGCCAGCCAAGCAAAAATTGAATCTGTGAGGTGATTGGTGCTAGCCTGATGTGTTGGACATGGGAGATGTAGGAACCTTGGGGTCAGAAAGCTAAGCTGACCATCTTTCTTTAGGAACTTACCACACTTTTTTGAGAGTAGGGAGACTGCATGGTTGGTGAGATGTGATAGAATTGGTTGAGGAGATAGCTCAGTAGAATAAGTGCTTGCCTGGCAAGTTCAAGGGCCTGAGTTCAAT
>NDGN011541256.1:416-13779 GCA_002564285.1 Tympanoctomys barrerae | reverse complement strand
TGGACTGAGATTACACCATCAGCTTCTCTGGTTCTGGGGTGTTTTTTTTTTTTTTTTTTTTTTTTCATTACTGAGCATTAAACTCAGCTCCTTCACACTGAGCTATATCCTCACCCCAATTTTTTTGTTTGTGAATGGGCCTCACTAGGTTGCTAAGTTGCCCAGGCTGGCCATGAGCTTGCGATTTTCCTGCCTCAGCCTCTTAGGGTGCTGGGATTACAAATGTGCACCAATGTATCCAGCATGGTCCTAGGACTTTTAGACCCACACACGGCAGGCCTGGGAATCAAACCTTAAGTCCTGGTGCCTTCTTGCAGGTGCTTTAATCTGCTGAGCTATTTGGCCAGCCCTTCCAATTTCTTCTGTGTTATTGTCTCCTGCTTTTGTTCTGGTGGGCTCGGGTCCTGAGAATGTATTTTGCTTCTTCTCTTTGTCATTTTGTGTAGCACTGTCTTCTGAACTTTGATGTAGAGCTTTGGTAGAGTTATTACCTTAGCACCAGGTCCAGATCTACCAAGTTCAGTCTGGTCCAGGTGGGTATGACTTGGTTCTGGCTGCTGTGCTCCACTTCTTCCTGCTGTAGCCCTTGGATGTGAACCTGCTGTGCCACTCTCAAAAGATGTTCTGCTCCTGGATCAGCTGGGTGGGTTTTGCCTCCAGCCTCTCTACAGTTAGTACAGCTGCAGGGTTCCACGGCAGGCCCGTCCTATGGAGGAAGTTACACACACATGCCTGGTCTGGGTGCTGGCTGGAGAAAGGATCCGGCAGGCCTCAGGAGGTCCCACTCACACACTGGGGATGTGTGCTGGCCGGAGTGACCTTACCTTTACTAGACAAAGAACAGAAGGAAGGGCAGGTAAAGGCCTTGCCTAGGACCACAGCTCCTCTGGGGGCAGGACCTATCTCCTGATTCTTGGCCTAGGCCTTAAAGCATTTGGACACTTATTCTGTTCCATTGTGGGTAACGATGTTTTTCTGCATTGCTGATTGTGTTGGCCTTTAGAGCTAAGATAAGTGCATTTATGTTTCATAGAAAGTGTTTTAATAGTTGGCAATCTGATTTTTCCATTTTACTAAAGAGATGGACTAACGTTTATGTCTTACTGCCATTTTCATTTTGACTTATTTTCCTTAGCCTTGTGATTCCAGGGAATGTGGCACAGTCTTCTCTGGTGGAATTGGTGGTGTCTTGGAAAGTCCCCAGATGGACCTTGGAATCACACAAACCTGGCTCGTGCTGTCCCTGCTGCTTCCACGGTAACTCTAGGCAAGTTCCTGTATTGTCAGAGGTAGTCTTCTCTATAATAGGCTCTATCTACCTTATACAATTGCTTAATAATTTAAAATTCTGTGTAAATGAGGTGTGGTGGCACAAGCCTTTGTTCCCAGCTGTTCAGGAGGCTGAGACAGGAGGACTGCAAATTCAGGGTCAGCCTGGGAAAACATAAAGGAAAATAAAAGGGGTTGAGGGTGTAGCTTGGCACTCCCTGCACCCTATCCCCAGCACTGAAAAAAAAGACAAATAAAATAAGGCTGTACCGTCCCAAGACCTCTAACTGTAGTTGCAGCAACAGCAGCAGCAGCAATGAAGAGCTGGCCTGGATCAGCAGATCAAAGTGCCTCCTGGGACTGACCAGCTACCTACGCCTTGGCCACCAAATGGGTCCCTGGAGGTCAAACTGTCCAATGAATGCAGGCCAGAGAAAAAACAAGAGGAGAAGCAGAGACTGTTGGTAAGAACTAAGGAGGAAGCTGCTGGCAAAGTGGGCATCCTCACTAAGAGGCTGCCTGTCCCTGGAGCAGGGCTTAATCTTCCCACCGCTGCAGTGGAGAACGAGAAGGCTCAGCTGGTGGCGACTGTGCAGGACATGGGCCCCTCCACCCAGCTGCCCCGCCTCTTTTGCTCACCAAGGTGGTGTCCCTTAGTGTATGTGTCATCCAGGGTGAGACCAGACTGTGACAAGACCTGCGCCACTGAGCCTTTGCACAGGTTCATACAGAATCATGGGACTTCTGGTTCGGCACACAAAAACTCTCAGGACTGAGTCCAGCAGTAGAAATGGTGGAAGCAGCCACCAGGGCGGGCAAGGTCCTGAGTCTAAAACCTGTGGCCTACATTGCCAACTTGGGGAAGGTAAAGGCTCACGCCATGACGCTGGGAGAAATAACACCTTGCTGAGTTTTCTGTGCATAAAAATAATGACAATAATCCTTAAAACACAGTCTATAACCTGAACTCATCCATGAGCTGAGGTTGAATCTCTGAAGATAAATTTTTGAGTACTCATAAATATTTCATGCCATGCCTTCACCATGCTTTTCCTCAGAGATTACCTTGCTCACCCAGGGCCACCCCAGCATGGCTCATGCCTCTGACACAAGCTGCGACACCTCTGGGGTTAGGAGGGGCGTTCTCCTTTCTGGATCACTCATGGCTGAGTTTCCTTTCTGTGGAGGCCTCCTGGGGGGTTTAAAGTGTAGCCTCTTATTGCTGCACAAGGCCTCTTGTTTGATCTGATGTGAGGGGCTCAGAGTAATTTTTAGGCGCTAAGGCAGATCTACAGAGAGACCTGCTTCACACTGGGGGAAAAGTGGCCTAATCGCTTGCTTTTACTTTTCAAAGAAAGAACAATTTCCTTTTGGTATTTTGCATAAAGTGGGTAGTTTGGGTTCATTCATATTGATAAGTGGTAGAAGACCTCATGTGAAATGGCTGGGAAACGACTTTTGTGATCACAATAGGAGGAGACGAGTACTGTGCTGTTGAGCAGTCAGGCTGCATTTCCATTTTTCCCGGGTTGGTCTTTCTGTCCAGGGAGACATACAAATAAGCTCAAGAACCCTGGTGAACAGTAGCATGAGTATTCCAGGGAAAACCTTGTTCTGTTTGTCTTAGAATAATGATGTGAAGAGGGATATGGAGGAAATAATTAGAATGCAATCAAATCCCAGCAGCCACAGGCTGACTTCCTGGGCAGCGGATTCGGGGATGCTTCAATTCTTAATACCACCAACAAGCAACTGCATGGGCACCTGCACACACACACACACACACACACACACACACACACACACACACGGCACTGGCCACAGCTGGTACACTATAGTGGGTATTTTCAGGAAAGGAAACAAAGGATTTACAGGGAACAGAAATAAATTAGTCACATTTCCCTCTTGTCTCCATTGTATCAGGCTGAGAGATACATTTTTGTATAGTAATCCATTTCACTGTATTTCTTATTGTCTTAGCATGCACAGAGGAAATGCTATCCATTCCCTCTAAGATTTTATTCCATTCCTGCCAAATTTAGGATGAAAGACCCTTTAGCTCTCTAAAGCTGAGTGAAAGCCCCTCTCACTCTAGGGGGCTATTATATCAAGATAGATTCTCATATGCTGATGATCTCAGGCCCACAGACCCAATTTGGGGTTATTTTATCCACCAGCGAAGCTTGATTTTCACAGACATTGGAGAAATAGATGTTTAAGTTTCAGAAGCAATTCCACTTAATAGCCCACAATGCTCAAAGCTTAAGGGAATAAATGAAACTGCTTATGAAAGAGACAGCAAGCAAAAGCGGATGACTCTGCACACTGGGAGGAGGGTGATGGGGTGAGCTCGGGTTTTGTCCAGTTCGTACCCCAGCACTGGGCAGCCAGCACTCCTCTGCATGGAGAACAGAGGCTGCACGTCCTCTGTGACTGACTCATGGTTAAAAGAAGCAATAAAACCTAAGGTATCATGAAGCAAGTCAGCAGGATCAAAAGATCTCTCAGAAAATATACATCTCAGTAAACACAATCAGCATTGCAGTGGTTTTCTTTTCAGCTACTGAATTGATTGTACCAGGCTATCGCACTTCGGGAAAACTTGTCAATGCCTTGTCCAAACCGGCTCCCGGCAGCCGTGATTCATGGTTCTTTTCCAGTCTTACTCCTTGCAGAGGGGGCATTCTCCACTCACTCTCTTGATAAGTGGAAAACAATCAGAACATCAAGCCCCTAATCTTTTGCTTTCAGGAGGCTAAAGATACTTTCAGATTATTTTGCCTTCAGTGGTCAGATTTTGCCAGAGATAAACCCGAGGACAGCTCTTCCTGGTGTCAGCCTGAGTGGATGCGGCACCTTCTTGGAGCTGGGTGGGTGGCAGCGGGCTAGCACATGCCAGGATCTTGATCCTTGGTTCTGATGGGATGTACCATCAAAGCACAGGAGTTCACTTTTGGCTTAATGTCCCTGTGCCCAAAAAGGCCCTGAAGTGATCACTTTTGTGGCAAGAAATTACGGCTCACAGAAAAACAGAACAATGAAACAGAACAATGAAACAGCTGTTGTGCCAACCTCCCAGATACTTCTGTCTGGACAACCTAAACGCCTCCTTGTCTTTTTCTCCCTCGAGCGGGGCTATCGGTTTTGGCTAAGCAGAGGTGGAGCTATAGAAGGGTGGGAGAACTGAGTGTCTTTGGAAAAGGGAGGGTTTTGAGGGGTGAGGTAAGGGTACAGGAAAGTGTGAATGTGGGAAAGGAATGCTGAGGTGGAGAAGACAGCGCTGGGGGGCAGGCCCACCTGCCCGGTGCCATCTCGGGACAGAGATGAGACCACATGACGCTTGTGTCCAGGCTCCGGCTGGTCCCCTCCCACCTACACCATTGGCCATTGAGTCCCCATCTGTTCCCAGGGCAGTGCTGTGGCTTCAACACTGGGTTTATGCAGGGCTCAGGCAAAGCGAAGACAACTCTCAGAAGCGTGGAGTATAGCCAGGTGCTGACATGCCCTTGTCCTGCTGAAGTCCCTTGTTTGGGAGTTGGCATCTTATTGGAATTCTCTTACCTATTTTCTTTTTGCACTTGTCATATAGTACAAAGGAGTCATCTTGTACAATTAAAGATCATCTAATATTCACCTTCTAGAAGAGAAAGGGAGCGGGAACTATTCAGAGGTGTCTCAGACTCATCTGGATATTTATTGGAAGGTATTGAATCCAGCTAGGACTCGACCTTGGGTGACCTTGTTCCTGCAAATGGGTCACTTACAAGAGATCTCAGGAAGACTGGCAAGAACTTTTCAAGTCTTGGGGCTGGGTAGGAGGAAACATCGGCTGGCTTGTTGGGCTTGTCTCTGAATGAAGTTTCCTCAGAGGAGCAGCTTCACATGTGTTCTGTGTGTAATGAAGGACAAGGAGTCCGCATAACTCCCACTGGGTGCTCTGCGCCACGGGAGCCTCCAGGTGGAATCCCAGAGGCAGTGGTCTTTGCACCATGGTTGCTTTGGCCTTGAAACTTCCCAGGCTGAGAGGCTCACAGGGTCTTGATGAGCAAATAACAGCACACAGGAATGGCCTCGTTCCGCGGATGAAACGGAGATGTAGGCCAGAAGTTTCAGGATTAGGTGGCCTGAATCTGCACCTATTTCTCTTCAGCCACAGACTTCTGGAAATCTCTCTTTCCTGACAAAGCCTCTGCTCCAAAATAGCAAGTGTCACCGCCGGTCATGTGGCTGGCTCAGGAGCTGCTCCCGAGGGGACTGGATGAGTGAAGCACTGAGGTTTCTGGCCACACAGTTGGCTCCCAGAGGGCGGAGACTAATTATATTCAGCACAGATGGGGAAAGAACGCAAGAATGTCTATTTTTAGTATTAAAATGGTTCAAGAAGTAGTTCATTTGATCAGTTTTTACACAGCAGACAATAGACTAAACACTCCTAAATTAGCAATTGTTTTGATAATGATAGTATTTTTCTTTGAGTGATTTGAAAATTCCTTTTTCTTTTCTTTCTTTTTTAAAAATGTATTTGGTTGTTACAGGGTATCACTACTCAGCTCAGACTTATAGTAATCCTCCTGTTTTTAGTTTCCCCAGCGCTGGGATTATAGACATACGCTAGTACCCCCAGACTCTGTGGCCAGCTCAACATGCCCGGGGGCGGAACATGTGGTGCTGGGGATTGAACCGTGGTTGCTGAGCTTGCGTAAGCAGGCACTTTAGTCTGCTGAGCTATCTTGCTGGGCCATGAAAATTCTTAATGAAACCTAATCCTTTATACTCAATCCCTCCATTCACCTGTAGGGTGTTCATTAATTCCTTGATTTCCTGGGCAGGGGTGAACATGGGGGTTCTGCAGCCCCGGCCAACCCTCCTTGGAGGGGTGCTCCCTCCAATCCACCTGGGAAACATCCATTATTTGTTTTCTTTTTACAAATTTATAACAATGTATTATTGACTTTTATTCATGTTCAAACTTTATGTAAAAACTAGAAGAATATACAAAGTTTTCTGGAACTTGGTTACATCAATACTATGGTATTATGTTTTTTTCTGTCCTGTTGAGCCTAGTTATATCAACTTGTATTCACTGCTGGACAATACTTCATGATGTTGATGTATTACTATTCATTTATTTATCCTATTCTTGATAGGTATTTGGTTGTTATCAGCTTTTTAATATTATACTGTTCAATGTTATGAATATTCTTCTATATCTCTCCTGATATATATGTATATTTCTTTTGCGTATTATATCTAGGTATGGAATGCTGAGCTAGAAAGAATTAAAATGACCAGCTTCAAAAGGTAACTCAATTGGTCTTCAACAAGTAGGTTTTGCTTTTTTTTTTCTTCAAATTTTAGCACAAGTCTTTTAAAATTCATTAACAGCATGCAACCACTCTATGCTTTCTGTGATCTTGGGAGAATTGTGTATAACCTTTTAATTGTGTGCATTCCGGGTAGGCTCTTTTGTGAGCATCAGACAACATACAGAATTGGTTTGTTTGCAAAGTGGCCTCAGCACACAAATGTTCTCAGTATTTAACTGAACCGGAGAGGTGCTTCTCTTTAGACCAAAGTCAGTGTCCTCTGGAGTGGCAAGGGCTGACTCGAGTGGGTCAGGATCCCTAGCGTTGGGGTTGTGTAATCCCTAGTACTGCCAAAAAACGACAAGCGAACAAGCAGGGGTCCTGTCCTATTGGATGGAGAAGAAGAGGCTCATGTTCAACTGCTGATTCTTCACGTTTGAGTTCACTTTTGCATTGCCAGCGGCTGGCACGTGAGCTGCATCATTTGCCACTGGCAGCTGGAGCCCACCCTTCTGCCAAGAGTAGGATTTAAGCCATGAATGATCTGCTTTACTGTGTTTCTTAAATCAAGAACATTTTTTTTTCTTTCCATTAAACAAGTCCATGAAATGATGACTATAGTTGTTCCATCCAATTAGTGAAAATAATGTCTCTTTTCCATTAAAGCACCTACAGTAGACCCTTGACTTACAAACTGAATTAGTTTACAAGGGCTGGTTGTAGGTCAAGACTGTTTTCCCATAAGAAATAATGGAAATACCCATAATGCCTTCCAGACCTCCCAAAGCACTCCTTAACTAACTTTTTCATAATGAAAAAAGCATGTGTAATGTGTAATCTGCCAGAAATATCAATAATTTTCTTAGAGTGTTCATCAAAAGGTTATAAAATGTGCCTAGTTTACCAGAAACAACAAATTCATACTGTATTCTCTTTCAAGTTGACATGTTTGGCCTGAAAGAAGGGAGGATGAAATGGAAGGTGGTTATTATTGGAGGGAGAGTCCCCTCCCACGGGAACATCAGGAATCTGGCTCTCTGGTATCCTCTCTTTCCTCTGAAGAAGCTGTAGCCCACTGGGGCCTCTTCCGGCTCACTGGGTCTCAAACTTTTCAAAACTAAAAACTGGGCTAAGGTTGTCTGTTTCTGTCTTTAACATGGTTCTTTTACATCGTGATTGCTTTCTTCTTCTTCCCTTTCTTTCTTAGCTTCTTTTCTAAATTTTGGGGGCCATAGTGATAGCACTAATTATAGCGATCATATAGAGCATTGACCAAAATCACGTCCACAGACATGTTCCATAAGCTGTCTCTGCTCAGACTGATGTTTCCATAAGCTTTTCTGGTATTTTGAATCTTTGTTTATAGCTGCACAAGTGGCCAGCCCTTGAGACTGAACTCAACCTTTGGTCATAAGTTAAATTTAAAATTTTGGATGTAATCCAAGTCGTTTGTAAGTGAGTCCTGTTGTAACTCCAGGGTCCATTGACTGTGCTTTGAGGACAAAGACTTGCCTTTTAAGCTATAGGAAAAGTGTGCTATTTTAATGAAGACATTCATAAAAAGGTAAGTGTTGTGAATCCAGTATTCATTCTTAGTGCAACTGTGGCCCAAACTCATTGGGGTTTATTTATACTTCCAGCTCAGAGGTGGGGATCCCTGTCAGCAGCAAGGCCCAGGCTGCCTCAAGGCTAACAGAAAACAGGATTCCAGGCAAAAGCTGAGCTAACAAAGGGTTTTTAACAGCAGGTTTGGCTGGCAAGGGAAGCCTTTTTGAGAGACTTGGCCCAAGTCTCCATGTCATCCTTGTCCACTGAGAGAAACTCAGACACCTTAGAGGAGATCACATTTGATGTGTTCATTGTCTCCCAAGGTCTGGTTGTTATTTTATGGGACACTGTCACCCCCTATTACCAGCTCCTGTTTTTCTACTACACATTACTGTTTGTCTTAGTTACTCCTTTCTTATTGAAACAAAAATACCTGACACCCAAAGTTAAGTGGGGAAAGGTTTCTTTAGCTCACAGTTTGTAGAAGTTTCAGTGCATAACCAACGGGGTCCAAGGCAGGCTGGCTTGGCAGAGGGTACTGCAGAGGAGAAGCTGTTCATGGTGGCAGAGGACAGCAAAAACAACAAGGTGGAGACAAGCTTCTTTCTGTCCCTTATGTTGTACACAGTCTACCTGCCCTCCATAGGTGTAGCCCCCACACCCTTAACCCTAGCCAGAACTAAGCCAAACCAAGCTTAGTTGGACCGCCTGAATAATCACTAATGCTTAATCCCAGCATCTCACACTCTAGATTCGGCCACCTCTGAAAAAGCTCTATAGCTGCATGAGGATTTGGGGGAACAGCTAGACACAAACCATAGCACTGTCCAGAATAACCTTCCTTGGTGCTGACTCTACTGAGAGAAGGGAGTTCAGTGAGGTCTTAACCTGTTTAAGAGTCAAGGGTGGATGAGAGGCTGGGAGCCTTCAGTCAGATACGACTATCTGAAAGAATAAGAAAACTTAGTGCTTTAATTATAAACTTAAAAAAATCCCAGATCTCGGGATTTTCTTCCAAAGTATTTTACTCTAGTTCCTGATACTTCCTATACTCCGCACTTCCTTCATTGCCCTTTAGAATAGAATAAAGCACAGATAGAAGCAATATCCAGTTCACAAACATCTTTTGTTCCAAAAGATTATTCATAGACTGGATGTTGAGAACTAAAAATACATTTCCCACAGAATGTTGATGTTAAAAATAGCACTGAGAATCTCAATAGACCGAATACAGCAAAACTCATGTTAATAATAACATAATTATTTCTGCAGGGAAACAAGCTCCACCTTCCGGTTCTGAGCTGAGTCTCCCCTTACTCCGCCCCCTTTCCCGGGTCCTGGGATGGGAATAGTCATGAGTGGGAGGTGGAGCTTGGCAGTGGGAAAGTCCAGGGAAATCAAAGACTGATCTTGGAAAGAAAAAGACAATAGTCTGCATTTAGGTTGCCTCAAACGAGAAATTTGGAATTTAAGGAGAGATGTCCAGGAAGTATTTCTGCATCACAATAAGTTTTTATTTTAGTTTGTTTTTTTAATTTTATGTGTTTGGTACAGGGTCTCACTATGCAGCTTGGACTCATAGTGATCTTCCTGTTTTCTGCCTTCCTGGCAGTGGGATTACAGGCGCACGCCATCACGCCTGGTCTTGGTGGCTGTCTTGTGGTATCCAGGATCGAACCCAGGTCCTTGTGCTTGCTAGGCAGGTGCTGAGACAGCTGAGCTATCTCGGCAGCCCCAGGAAGTATTTCTGAATTAATGAAAGAATGTTTAAATTATGTTACACTTAGGTAAGGGAGCAGGAAAATCTCAGTGATTCTCAGTCAGATGCATTGTTTCCTGAGAATCTGCTAATGAGACTGTGAGGCATCTCAGCTCCCCTTTCAGGCCCTTCACTCCTGTGACAGGCTTTCTCCTTCCCAGGACTACAGGTGTGGACGAACATGCTCAGCTTTTAGCTGAACAAAGCCCAGGCTAGAAATTACTTGGTGTGCATCCTTATTATTTGTTCTGGCCATGAAATCGTAGGGAAGAATGTGTAGTGAGCTCTAGGATGACGTTTCCCAGGGGTTACCGTGCCCCCGGCCAGGGTCTTTCTGCCCCTTTTTGTCTTTCTGGACCGGGCGCCAGGCACTTTGTTCCGACTGTTGCCTGTCAGCCTCCCAGCCGTAGACCCTGCTGA
Source organism: Tympanoctomys barrerae (assembly GCA_002564285.1). NCBI lineage: Eukaryota > Metazoa > Chordata > Mammalia > Rodentia > Octodontidae > Tympanoctomys > Tympanoctomys barrerae. The sequence continues at coordinate 3,477 of NDGN011541256.1, read as the reverse complement.
CATAAAGTTCACTCGAAGCTGAGACAGAGGTTGGAGCTTTTCTCCCCTTGGGCTAGGGACACAGTTACATGGGCAGTAGAGTGACGCAACAGGTGCTGATTGGGGGAGGATTGGCCCGCGAAAATAAGAAAAGGAAGTTCCCTCTTAACCTAGGGACAGGAAACGAAGACAGTGTAGAAGCGGCTCGTTATCCTTGGTTCTGGCATCCGCGTGCCACGCGGATTCGCCGCTATGAAGACCCGATGGGCTGGTGCTTGGGTGTGGACCCATCAGAAATGTTACGAACTTTTTCATCGGGTTAGAGAGAAGAATTAATCTGTATTAGTTTTCAGGTTACCCTACCTAATTCATTTGGGGAAAAAAAGCTGTTGTGTTTCTTTTTCACTTTTTAATATTTTGTTTTTGTCTGATTATTTTAGCTGAGGTCTTGAGCACAGTAAGAACGATGCGTGGAACCTCTGTAAGTAGACAGGGGTCACTTATGGTCTAGGCAAGGTGAAACCCTTTGTGTATCCTATTTCTTTTATTACATTTATCTTTGTGTAGCCTTCTCCCTTTACTTCTCTCTATGATATCCGTACAACATGAGCAAAAGCAGTGTCAATCTGCTTTCTGTATCACTATGATTTGCAGGATTTTCCTGCGGTTGGGTGGAGATGGAGCAAAGGAATCACGACTCATAATAGAAGTGCTATTATTAGGTTACCTGCGCTTGAGGAACCAAAGGGAAACTTTGGAAGCACTGACAACCTGAAAGTGTATATCAGAGGGTCTAAATTTACTACCTTCCTTCTTCCTACCCTGTGTCCAGCCTACACCTAAGAGAAAGGTAATTGTAATCCCTGCCAAGGGACTACAAGCGCTCCCTCAGGGAAGTCCTATCAGAGATGGTGTGGCTCTGCCTTGGGCCCCAGCTGCAGGTGGAGAGAGTTGGTAGTGGGGCGGCCCGGGGACCCTAGGAATGCTGTCCTTCTGTTCTTCTCCTGTCTCTCTCCAGAGACTGAGTCTTTTCTTTTGTGCTCTTTTGCAAACGTCCCCCTGGGGGTACAGAAGAAGTGTTCTACACAGCTGAGGAGGACTGTGACCTGTTGGTCATTGTATTGAGCATCTGTCGAGGGTAGTGTTACATAGTTGGTGATTTTAAATGTTGAACAAATAGAAATGACTAATCTACTTTCTGGCTTTGGGCAATTAAAGGTGGATTATTTTTCCATTGTAATTACCAAGATAATCTCAACAATGGTCTTTGTGACCTGCCCAACCTACTCAGAGATCGAATTTGAATCCTTGGAGGTAGAATAATAGTTATTTTCACGTAGACTGAGTGAAGGCTCACAGCCTGTCCTTTGGATAAAAGGTTACCTATTTGTTCTTAGCAGCTCTTGGCTCAGCCAAGAGGGGACAAGCTGAGACTTGCACAGTGCCCTGGAAATCCCTAGCGGAGGCAGCCTCAGTGCTGGTCCGAGCCTCCAGCTGAGCTTCCTGGACCAGAGCCAGTTATAAGCACTAATGTTTTTAAATCTGCAGAATAGGATAAAAATACCACTTCACTTGTGGTTGGAGACAAATGCATTAAGAAATTACAATAGTGTCATGAGTGAATGTGGGCTCTGGGTCCAACTGTCTGAGTGTGGGTAGACACTATCTTCGTCATTCTTACAGGTGACTTAGTCTGTTGGTGCCTCAGTTTCTTTTTTTATTATAATTTTCTTTTATTTTGAAGAGTAAATACAAGATCAAGAAAAACAAAAGCAAAGACAGAAACTGGGTAACATAAAAATATGTATGTTACAGGTTTTCAAAACTAGAATAGCTAACAGTGATTGATAATATTATCTGTTTTTATCATCAGGTCTGTTGCTCAGATTAATAGATACAGCTATGCAAGATGGGTCATATGAGTGAATATTACATTCTTTTAAGAAGTCTTGAATTTTTGTTCTTGCTCTCATTTTCTTTTTTTTTTAATATTTATTTACTTATTTTTATGTATTTAGTACAGAGTTTACAGAGTTTACAGGGTCTCACTACATAGATCAGATTCTCCTGTTTTCAGCCTCCTAAGCACTGGGATTACAGGCACCTGCCACCACTCCTAGTCTCAGTCACCCTCTTAGCATGCCCCAGAGGCAGGGCCAGCACAACACACCAGGGATTGAACTCTAGCTGCTGCACTCTGCCTAAGCAAGCACTTTAGTCTGCTGAGCTATCTGGCTGGCTCTTATTCCTTTTTTAAAAATTACTTTAAAGAGAGTATAGCAATAATTGATATGACATTAGAAACAGTACACATTTAGAAGATCAAAAGGACAGGTATTTCAAGTATGGTTTTAGTATTATACATTGTTGTCCTCATTGTAGTTGCTTAGTTCACAGAAATCAGTATATAGTTAGTCAGGGTGATAATTCTACCCATTAATTTGCTATTTTCAAAAACCTGATGGAAATTCTTAGGAGCACTGCCTTATCCATCTTGTATATATAAATGTATGGTTTTGCCCCTACCTTATTTCCTAATTTTTTTCCTTTCTCTCTCTTCATTGTTAAATCCTTAAGTTCTCTTTCTTTCCACTTAACTGTATTATACCTTTCAGTTTTTATTTCTTCTTTTGAGTTCTTACACTACAGAGACAACATGATATTTATACATGTGGGTCTGGTTTATTTTACTTATGAGTATAGCCTCAAGTTGCATCCATTTACCCATGAAGATTTTGAGTTTGCTTTTTCCTTATAGCTGAGTAATGCTCCACTGTATAAAAACACCACATCTTTTTCATCCATTCCTCAAGTGGCGGACATTTTGGTTGTTTCCAAGATTTCACTATCATAAATTGTGCTGCTATAAACATAGGTGTGCACATATCACTATGAGATGATGTTTTTAGTTCTTTTGGGAAGATTCCCAGAAGGGGAATAGCTGGGTTGAATGAGATTTCCATTCAATTCTAGTTTTTTAAGGAGTCTCCACACTGATCCCAATAACGGTTGCACCAGCCTATATTCCCACCAGCAGTGGACAAGGGTTCCTTTTTCCCCACAGCCTCTCCAACATTTGTTG
>NDGN011541246.1:455-17177 GCA_002564285.1 Tympanoctomys barrerae | reverse complement strand
CATCAGGGTGTTTATTTGTTCCCGTTCTGTTTTCCTGATGTGTGAGTTCACAGCTATAAATTTTCTTCTGAGAACTATTTTCATTGCATCCCATAATTTCTGATAAGTTGTGCTTGATTTGCATTGAATTGTAGATATTTTTTAATTTCTTGTTTAATTTCATCTGTGACCCTTTGGTTGCTCAGTAGTGTTGTTTAATTTTCATGTACTTATGTGAGTCTTTTGGTTTCTTTTGTTGTTTATTTACAGTTTCATTGCACTGTGGTCAGGTAATATGCATGGGATAATTTCTGTTTTCTTGCATATAGTTTAGCATGACCTATGGACCAGTATGTGGTCTATTTTAGAAAATGACCCATTTTCAGCTGAAAAAAATGTGTATGCAGCTGTGGTTGTGTGGAACACTCTGTATACATGCAGTATGTCCATTTGTTTCAAGCTCTGGTTGTGTTATGCTACTTCTTTGCTAATTTTTTTGTCTGCTTGACCTATATTTTTGGGATAGGGGTGTTAAGGTCTCCTGTTAAGATCGTGGTATTGGATATTAGACTTTTCATGCCCATTAAGATTTGTCTTATATAGTTTGGTGCTTTCATGTTTGGTACATGCATATTTATGAGTGTTATCTCTTCCTTTTGAATTTTTCCTCTAACCAGTATATAATGGCCTTCTTCATTTCATTTGATAATTCTTGGTTTGAAGATGAAACTGTCTGAGAATATGATTGCTACCTCTGATTTTTTCTGAGTTGCTGGGGCATGTAGTATTGTTTTTATCTTTTGACTTTCAGTCTATGTATGTCTTTATGAGGTAAGTGTGTTTCTTGTATACAGCATATTGTTGGATTTTTGCTTCCTAACCCACTGTGCCAGTCTATTTCTTTTAATTAGTTGATTGAGTCCATTTGCATTGATGGTTATAATTGAGATGTATTGATTTACAATAGACAAGTTATTTACTTGCTCTTGTTTACTCCTTTTTCTCGTGTGTTTAACTGTTTGCCCTATTTAGGAGTTTCCCTCTGTTCTCATTTGTGGAGTTCTGATCATTTTGGTCCCTCTCTAGAGTATCTTTCAGTATTCTGTGTAGGGTTGACTTTGTCATCATGACATTCTGTAGTTGTTCTTTGTCATGGAAGCATGTCACTTCTCCATCAACCTGGAAAGAGAGTTTTGCAGGGTATAATATTCTGGGTTGGAATTTCTTTTGATAGAGGACTTGAAGTACTCTGCTCCATGCTCTTCTTGCATTCATGTTTTGTGAAGAGAAGTCTGCCTTAATTCTGATGGATTTTCCTTTGAATGCGATCTGTTTCTTTTCTCTGGTGGCTTTCAGTATATTATTCTTATGCTGGATTTCTGGGATCTTGACTATTATATGTCTTGGTATGTTTTTATTTCGGTTGAAGTTATTTGGTGTTCTGTATGCTTTGGTTACCTGAACATAAGATTGTTTTCTCATATTTGGGACGTTTTGTTCTATTGCTTCTGCCCATATTCTTTTTGTATCATTTGTATTGACTCCTTTTCCATTGATGCCTATTAGTCTCACATTGTTCATCTTTGCATCATCTTGCAGGTGATGGATTATTTTTTCCTGTATCTTATTTGTTTTTATGAGATCTTTTCTTACCTCTTCACTAACTGTGATGGCATCTTTAAAATCTGAAACTCTATTTTCACTTTTACTCAAGAGGTTTTGCAAGCTTGTGATTGAGATTTTACATTCCTCTATATCTCTTTGACTCTGCTCCATGAGATCTATTTCTTTCCTCAGAAAGAAATTCTATTGCTGCCATCTGACCTTTGGTGTAGAGCTTTGGTGCAGTTATAATCTTAGCACCTACTAAAATTCATATGCAGATCTATTGAGCTTGAGTTCTTCCGATTATGCCTGGATTGGGTCTAGCTGTTGTGCTCAGCTCCTTCCTGCTGCAGCCCTTGGAAGTGTACCTGTTGTGCCCCTCTAGCAAGAAATGTTCTGCTCCTGGATGAGTTGGGTGTTTCTGGCCCCTAGTCTCTCTGTAGGCACTTCAGCTGCAGAGTTTCACCCCAGCCCTGTATGGAAGGCCTGGCTTGGGTCTGGAAGGTTGCAGGGCATGCAGGGTAGTGCAACAGCTCTCTCACACACTAGCCAGGCCTGGGCTTGAGCTGAGTCTGGGAAGTCCCAAGAGTACAGCAGAATTTCTCACTCACTCAGCAGACTTGGGGCCTTCCTAGAGGTGGAGGTATCCCGAGGGTGTGGCAGAGGGTCTCACATGATGTGCCTGGGTTTGATCCGGAGAGGTCCGTGCCCTATTGTTTAAAAAGAGATGAGAAGAAAAGTAGAGATGCACCAAAGTTCCACGAAAGTGGTTGGCCACTTGCATGGAGGAGACTGCCTCTTGTGAGGCACAGTAGTGTAACTTTTTGTATTTTTGTCTGTCTAGAATCTGCCCCTCCTGCGGACTTCTTTTAGGAACCACAATAGAATCAATTTCTGATATTTTTGGCAGTTTACTAGGACGTTCGACACATGGGAGTGTTGCATGGGTTGGTATGTTCCACTCAAATTCCTTATTTTAAATAGAATGTAACTTCACCTGGGCAGAATTTTCTCTGGTACTGTCTGAGTGATTTCTTTACTCTAGTAATATCCTTATATCTGACAAAGAGCAAATAAGCACTAAAGAACACATGCATAGCATGGAGACAAGGCAAACTGCAATGATAGAAGTAAAGAATCTTAACCCAGTGACTAAAATGGCCAGTGTTATCCTCACCATTAGAGGAGAAACAGAGAGAGAATTCTCACGTTTTTGTAATGTAAGAATCACTTCAGAAACTTACTTAAAAATGCGCCACTTTAATCATCCTTACTGAAATATTAATTTAAATGGCATGATTTTAGTCCCACGTGAATCTTCTTCACTTTCTCCCCTAAAAATGATTTTAAAACAGTGAGAAGAAAAACTTAACTTATTATTTATAAAAAACTCTGTATTTTCTAGAATATATATATATATATATATATCAATAAATATAACAGGTCAATATAACAAATCAAGAAGTAAAAATCTTGGCAATGCAGTGTCCCCAGACAGGTGGAACTAACTTGAAAATCTCAGGCTCTACTGTGGTTCTTCATCTCTGCCCCTACCCTCCACCCCAAGATGTCTATTTCAGCACTTTAACCCAGTGATTCACAGGTTCCAGGGCATAAAATTCAGGCTGCTTTCTGGGGCCTCGGCAGTAGGACAAGGGGGGCAAACAGACAGTATTTCATGTCTTGAACAAAGTTTCTGAGCCTTGGGGATCAGGTAAACCTGAGTCAGATCCATCTCTTCTCTGGCTACATATCTGCACTAAACTTGTTTCGTATCATTTGTTGTGGATGTGGGTATTTTGTCTCACTGGACTAAGGCAAGTTCCTAGCAAGCATACAGTGAATACACCTCACAGAGGTTTGGGGGATACTATTTGTATGAGTACATGATTCCAGAAAAGCAAAGCAAAATAGAGCCACAAGGGTTGGTTGATTGTTGACTGGCTGATTGATTTCTTTCCTTTTATTTTCTCTATATATCATCCATGGAATCTTATCTTCCATAAAAATAATAAAGAAATGAATTAAAGTGTTTAAAATTGTCAAGTTTGTAGTATTACTTAAAATAGATATATTTTATTTTCCTCATCCCTCTACGGATGGACTTGTTGCTGCCTGCAGTCATTTCTTTCTGTGACTTTATCAGTCTGCATATCTATCTGTCTTGGTTTGTCTGAGGATAAAATTCTTCAATATACTGCAGGGGCATGGGGGAGAGATGTCAGTGCCATAGAGGGTCATAGACTCAGTGGATATGATGAAAGCACAGCACATTCATGTGTGAAAATGTCACAGTGAGTCCAATTAATTTTTACAGCTAGTGTGATTCACTTATCATAATTTTAAAACAAATTAACCACCTCCCCCCCCCAAAAAATAAGCCTTAGTAGCTGCAAAAGATACAGATTTCTCATTCAGGACTGCAAGATCACCTGCTGGCTATGCTTGGGCTCCAGGTTTAACTTAAGATTTGCTAACCTACCTCACTGGCTTGTAACTATCAATGTAATCATGGAATAAATGTCTAAATTGTCTCACTGGGGTTTATTTAAGTAAATAGTGTCTTTTGGTAGGAAAGGGTATTAACATCACTATGCTTCATTTCATCTAACAGTAGGAACCATCTTACACCAGTCAAGAGGTTGTGCAACAGAGACAGAAAAGAAATTCCCCCCTTAGAAAGCTAACAGTATATGGAAGGGAAGCCATCAAAATACAGGGAAATATTTACTAGGATATGCATGAAACTGCTGCTATAATTTTGACTTAGATCTATCCTAGAAATAATGGAGATAAAAATCATAAAGTAGGCTCCAATTATTACTTAGGAAAATTGGTAATTAACTTAAATAGTATTTTTTAAAAGGCACAGTTCTGGTTGAATTCTAATGGTAGACAGACAAGTATGAGCTTGCAGCCATCTTGGAATCTGAGTTGCACATGCCACCTTTTGAACTTCATTGCCGCTTACTCCCAAATTGAAGGAGCATTTGAAATGCTAAGCATCTTACCTTATATCAAGGACTACCGTCTCACTCAAGCTCTATGTGCCAAAAATATTGACACATGACCCATTCAATGCAAACAACCTATTACTTACTTTCTGACTGACATGCAATTCTTTTGCTCAGTTAAAAATTTCCCTCCAAATCATCCTAACAATTATCCTCCTGACTCCTCACATGTAAGAAGAGTATTCACAGGCCTGTTTTCACTTTTCCAAGTCAGATTCTTAGCAAATTTATTCTAGATTCAAAAAATAATTGCTATTTTCTTTCTGACTCTTCTCAGGGGGGAAAAACACCTTCAAGGGCTGCCATGCCTTCCTCTCATGGTGTAGATAGAAAATGTTCAGCTCAGAGCTGCTAATGTGTGGACTAAATGGACAGTCTTGCTAACTTCTATTATCATCATTGTATCTACGGTGCATGTCAGTTCAGAAATAAAATGACCTCCTTTGTGTCCATAGCATTTTAAATATCTTAAGCTTATCTGTATTTATATGGTGCCATCTGAATGACATCAAATCATTTTGACAAATGTTGCCTATTTCCCATCATATGTATGAGGTTTCACAACAAGAACTTTTGGGGGGTTATATTACCTTTCGGAAACTTACATTCTTACTGATTGTAAAGGTCATGCAATGTGGAAAACAGTGTGAGCAAAAATAGATCCAGGTAGATTTGAAATGATTAGTCAGTTCCATTTTCTTTTTTACCACATTATTTTATATCATTCATTTTAAATGTAAAGGACTGGAAAAAATTGACTTCTACTTAATGAAGTTTGATTTATTCAACCTCGTGATATTAGTGAAAATAGAAGACATCATTAGAGGGAAAGTACATTTAAAATAACGCAGTGGTTTAAATAAATTATCAGGTTGATGAGTACATAATGATAATATTGATATAACTTTACATTTGCACAGAATGTGGCAATGTACAAAACTATTCATATGCAGCATTTTGCTCAATCTTCGTAACCCTCTGGGTATTATTGTTCATATTTTATAGATAAGATCCTAAAGCTCAGAGAGGTTAGGTGACAGCTAATAAGGGGGAAACAAAGCCTTACCCTCTAGTTTTGTGCCTCCATGTGCTTTTCAGTAGTCATTTTTCCTAAAAATAACCAAACAAAAGGATGGCCCTCATTATCTCTTACCTACCTTTTCCCAATAGCCTCTTTTCTGTTATCATTTGCACCAATTTCTCCTAATACCCACTCAAAATTTGCAGAACGCAATTGAAATTACTAATCCTTCCTAACAGACCCCTCTTGAAGTTTGTCAGTGGCATTGCAGGTTTACTCTTACTTTTATCACCAACTGTCCTTCACAACACCCTGAATTCTGTTCTCAGGCTCATTTCACAATCCCTCATTCCTTCCACGTGGCCTGTTTCATCCAGACCAATCTTATGATCTCCTCCACTATATTTGCCTTTTTCCCCTCCCTGGTAAATTTCTACTTATCAACCAATAACCAGTTCAAAGGATGGTTATATTCTATATGAAGCTTTTCCTTCATTTTCTTAAATCTTGAATGTACTTTATGATTATTTTTACAACATACACTTGAAGGGTATAAGTGAACTTCTTAAGGGTATGGACCATATTTTAATAATCTACATATCCTCAGTATCTAACACAATGTCTCACTATCAATAAATAATCATGGAATTAACAAGGTATTAATTATCTCGTCAATAGCAATGAAAAGATCTGTATTTATTAGCTATCAAATATTTTTTCACCAACTCCACTTGTAGGTATAGATCCAGAACAATTAGAAATAGGGTTTAAAAAACTATTTACATGCAGTCACAGTATTATTCATAATATTCTAAAGGTAGAGGAAAGACAAGTGTCTACCAGTGAGTAAATGGATGAATTAAATGTGATGTAGAACTGGCAATAGAATATCATTAAAGCTTAAAAAGAAGGATTCTTCTCATGCAGGTTACAATACAAATGAACTTTTAAGACCTTTTGCTGAAGTTAAGCCAGTCACAAAAAGGCAGATACTGTATAATTCCACTTGTACAATGTATCTAGGATAGTTCAACTCATAAAGGAAAGAAAATGAAGATGCCTTCATTTCCTTAAGTTTATATATAGAAAATAAAATGATGAATGGCACAAGAAGGGAAAAGAAAAAAGTGAGGTGTTTAATGATTATACAATTTGAACTTTACAGGTTGAAGAAATTCTAGAGATTGGTCGAACAAGGTGAATATATTTAACAACACTGAATCACATTTTTTAAAATAACCAAGATGTCAAATTATATATATATAATATATATATATATATTATATATAATATATAATTTGAAAGCTTTTTAGTAATAATGCTTCTTTAAAAAGTAAATGAACTTGTTATTTTGAACATTGCAATATGTGGACATATGGGGTACAGATAATGAGATACACTAAGCAAGAAATAAAAGAGAAAAACAAAATAATCCTTCTCTTAAGACCTGTTTTTCAATACTCCATGCAACAGATACCTGGAAAAGAACAAGAGTAGGTATTCTATTTACAGAAAAGTTATATTAATAACCAAGGCTGATTAAGAGAGCCAAAGGTCACTATATCTTTGTAAAACAATCCAAGAGGAAGATATAACAAATATACATGTGCTACATCACAATATGAATGGACATGAAAAATCAAATAAGCACTAATATAATTATAATAGACTCAATACTCTGCTGTCACAAATCAATCAACTAGAAAAAAAAATCAACAATGAAATACTAAAACTGAACCAAAATTTTGAACAAATGCACTTAGTAGATACCTACAAAATGTTCTACCCCACATCAGAATACACATTTTTCTCAGCTGCACATAGGACATTCTCCAAAATAGACTACATAGTAGCTTACAGATCATGTTTAAGTAAATGCAAAGGCATTGAAAATTATCCCTTGCATATTGCCCTACTATATAATGTAATCAAACTGGAAATCAATGGAAAGAAACCACAAGAACTTCATAAACTCATAGAAATTAAATAACATTCTTCTGAATCACCAACAGGTTACAGACTAAACTAAAGAACACAATTGACAGTTTCTACAATGAAAATGTGTCTGCTATAACATACTGGAACTTGTAGAACACAATGGGAGTAGACCTTGAGGGAAACTTATAGCAGGAAAACAGAATGAATGTAAATAAACAACCTAATACTAAACCTTGAGCTTTAACCAAAAAAACAAAAACAAAAACAAAAACAAGGAACAAGTTAAGCCCAAAGCTCATAGAAAAGAGGAGATTATAAAGATTAGAGCTGAAGTTACTGTAATAGAGATTAAGAAAAAATATGAAGAATCAGTGAATCAAGGAGTTGATTCTTTGGGAGATTAAATAAAATTGACACACCCTTCAATACCTTATCAAGAAAATAAAAGATTCAAATCCATGAAGTTAGAAATAAAATGGTAAAAATCACAATGGATCCTGCAGAAATCTAGAAAATCATCAATGTTTACTTTGAGAACCTGTATTCTAATAAAATGGAAAGCACAAGAGAATTTGACAAATTTCTAAATATGTATGAATTGCCAGAACAAAATCAAGAAGCTATAAAAATTCAGAATAAATGAATATCAGTCAAAAAATTGAGGATGTAATTAAAAACCTACCAACAAAGAAAAGCAAAAGCCCTGACCTACTCACTGTTGAATTCTACAAGAAATGTAGATAAGACCTAATGCTACTGTTTCTCAAACTCTTGCATGAAATTGAGAGGGAAGTGACACTACCCAATTCATTCCAGGAAACAAGCACTACCCTGATAACAAAACTGGAGAAAGATTCAGCCAAAACAGAGAACTATAGACCAGTCTCATGGATGCAAAAATCCTCAATATGATACTGGATGTAACAAATCATCAAAAATATTATACTCCACAACCAAGAGGAATTCATCCCAGGGATGGTTCAATATATGCAAATCACTAAATGTAATATACCACATTAACAGGCCCAAGAACCAAAGCCATATAATCATCTCAATAAATGCAGGAAAAGCATTTGACAAAGTACAATACTGATTCATGAGTTTAAAAAAGCCTACAGAAAATTGGAATAGATGGCGTTTATCTCAATCTGACAAAAGCCATTTATGACAAACCAACAGCCAACATCATACTAAATTGACAAAAAATGAAAGCTTTCCCTCTAAAATCAGGAACAAGACAAGAACATCCAATCTTATTCAATGTAGTTCAGGAAATATTAGCTAAATCAATTAGACAAAGGAAAGTAATAAAAGGAGTAAGTGTAGGAAATGAAGAAGTTAACATCATTATTTGCAGATGACAAGATACTCCATATAGAAGACCACAAAACTCCACCAAAAGATTCCTAGATGTAATAACTAAATAGAATGAAATAGCAGGTTACACAGTCAACAGTGAAATCAATAGCTTTCCTGTAGATGAATAATAAACTGAGAGAAAAAATAGGAAAACAACAACTTTTACAACAGCATCCAAAAATGGTAACTATCTAGGAATCAATGTAATGAATAAAGGAAAAGACCTTACATAGAAAACTATAGTACTCTGAAAAAGGAGATTGAATAAAATATTAGAAAAATAGAAAGATATCTGTTCTTCTTGGGTAAGAAGAACAAATATAGTGAAAACGACCATATTTCCAAAATTGTTGTACAGATTTAATGGAATCCCAATAAAATTTCAATAGTGTATCTCACAATATCAGAGAAAATAATTCTTAAATTCATTTGGAGTCAAAAGAAACCTAGAATAGAAAAATAATTCTGGGCAATAAAGGCATGTCAAGGGTATCACAACCCCTGACTTGAAATTATATACAAAGCTATTGTGATAAAGAGAAATATTATTAGCAAAAATGTCAACCCTAAAGATGAGTAGAAAAATGCAGAATTAACTGCAAACATACTCAGCTACCTTATCTTTGACAAAGGGGCCAAACATGTTCACTGGGGGAAAAAAAGCAGCCTCTTTAATAGATGGTGCTAGAAAACTGGCTTTCCACATGTCAAAGACTAAAAGTAGATCCACAATGTCATCATACACTCAACTAAAATAACAATTGATCAAAGATCTAAATATTAAAACAGAAACACTAAATGATGTAGAAGAAAGAATGGGTCAAAGTATTGAAGATATAGGTGCAGGCAAAGACATCATGAATAAAACCCCAATCACACAAAGAAGTGTCACAAAGAATCAACAACTGGGATCTCATCTTATTAATAAGCTTTTGTATAGTAAAAATAATCAACAATAGAGTGAAAAGACAACCCAGATAAGGAAAATATTGGTGCCATCTGTTCTTCAGATAAAAGACAAACATCTCATATAAAGAATTGAAAAAAATCAGAATCCAAGATTAAAGACTCAATCCAATAATGGGCGTCTGAGATGAAAAGATACTTCCCAGATGAAGAAGCCCAAGCAGCAAATAAATATATGAAAAAATATTCACCATCTTTGGTCATTTGAGAGATTCAAATGAAAATAACAATGAGACTCCATCTCACTCCAGAAAGAATGGCTATCATCAAGTAATCAACCAATAGCAAATGCTGGAGGGGTTATGGGGAAAAAGCAACACTCTTTCGCTGTTGGAAGGAGTTTAGACGGGTTCAACTACTATGAAAATCAATGTGCAGATTCTGCAAAAACAAGTATGAGAGGTCCTATTTGACCCAAATACTCCTTTTCTTGTTATCTACCTGAAAAAATTAACAATCAAAGAAATTTTACCACCATTTTTATAGTGGCATAGTTTGTAATAGTTAAATTTGGAAACAACCCAAATGTCCATAAACACATGAATGTACAAAAAAGATGTATTTTTCATACAATGGAGTACTACTCAGCCACAAAAAGAACAAACTTGAGACCTTTATAGCTAAGTGGATGCAAGCCTCACATCTCATTCAGCCTCCTTCAGTGCTGGAATTATAGTACACTACCACAACCCAACTTCTTAGTCTCTTTTCTTTGAAAGAACTGAGGAGCACTGAAGTTCAATAACATATCTGAGTAAAATATGCAGCAAACCAAAGAGTGAGGCTTTAGAGCCAGCTCACCTGGCTCCAATATTCAAGAAATCCATCTGTGTTCTTCTGGCCAGTGTAGTCCCTTGTGAAGTTATTCTGCAGGTCTGAGGTCTACCTACCCTTCCTAAGCTCACTAATGCTTTATATAAGCACAACACATGATTGTAGCAGAGCACAGACCCTGCTGATTGAATGTGTGCAGGTGGTTTGATGAGACAGAAGAAATTTAAGAACTAGTATGAGAAACTTTAGAGACGCCTTTTTTTTTTTTTTTTTTTTCTGGCCTGGGTTCAGTCCATTTGACACAAACCTTAACATCAGGGAAGCTGCTTCTCTGGAGAACAGCGCCTCCTAATGCCCTGCTGCTCTGACCCTGTGGCCCTGTGGCTGTCCTTCACACCCGGTGCTTGGCGAGTATCATCTCAGGAAACTGCCTTTGCACATTGCATAGTATTTTTGGATCTTATTAGAAGGACTGTCATCAAAATGTCTTTCATCAGAGCTTACATCTTTTGTCTGTTTTCAGCATTACAGCAGATGTACAAAATTATTTTCAAAAGACAAATCGTAAACAGGAAAGAGGGACAGGATGGGTGAGAGTGTGGTGGAAGTAGTCAATCCAACTTTTCAGTATAAAATCACGTATTGGGAAAAGGCACACAACAAAGGTGGTTTGTATGCTGCTTACAGAAAAAAAAAATGACAGTCTACATAAAGTGAATAATAGAGCCAAACAATAAAACAAATAATCTTGTGGTTTTGTGTTTTTTAGAGACAGGATCTCACTGTGTAGTTCAGGCTAGCTTTGAGCTCACTATATAGTGCAGACTGGCCTTGAACTCATGTCAATCCTTCTGTCTCAGCCTCCTAAGTGCTAGGATTAAAGGTGTGCGCCCTCATGGCTAACGCTGATGACCTTTATTCTCACACAAGCTGGAAAAAGTTGTGGCACATCTAGACTTCTTTTTACTCTCTTTTACCATTAAAAAAAAAAAAAACATACAGGCCAGCCAGATAGCTCAGCAGACTAAAGCGTCTGCTTAGGCAGATGCAGGGACTGGAGTTCGGATCCCCAGTGTGCCCTGCCAGCCCCACCCCAGGAAGCACTGGCACAGCCATTGAGACTGGGCATGGTAGTGTGCACGTGTAATCCCAGCCCTTGGGAGGCTGAAAACAGGAGGGCCACTAGGAGTCTGATCTGTGTAGCAAGACACTGTAGACCCTGTACTAAATATATAAAATAAATAAATAAACAAAACATACAATTCAGGAAGTTTTTCTTAATTGTTTGAGAACCCTGTTCAAAAGTGAGTGCCAAAGGTGCACATTATACCCTGTTTTGTGTATTTTTGTATGACTTTTCATTAGTACATGTTTGTAGCACACTGTCAGGCACAGCAGATTGAATTCTGCAATCCCAGCAATCAGGAGGCTGAGGCAGGACGTTTGCTATGAGTTCAAGATCAGCCTGTGCCACAAAGTGAGCTTAAGGACAGCCTGAACCGCAGAGTGAAACCCTGTCTAAAAAGACCAAAAAGAATAAAAAAAGTTTTCAGTACCTAGTTTTGACATTCCTTGTATGGAGTTGACACATGTATGCAGTACTTCTTTACTCCTGTTTCATCCCTTTTTTCTCCTCCCATCATCTCTTGATCTCATCCACCTTTGAAAATGATCTACCTCCTTATTTTTCATTATATATCTTCTATTTTCTTCTTTATATTTTGGATTCTTAGATAAGTCACCTGATATTTAGGCTTGTTTGTCTGCTCTTTTTGATTAATGTTATAACTTCAAAATGCATTCATTTTCCTACAAACGATTTAACTTTATCCTTTATGGCTGAGTAATACCTCATTCTGTGTAAATCCAGAATTTTCTTTTCTCATTTGTCTGTTGACAAGCACATAGGATGCTTCCAAGCTCTAGCTATTATGATTTCTGTTGCTACAGGCCTGGGTATGCATATATCATTGTAATATGATCTTTATTTTGAGAAGATACCTGGAAGGAGAAGAGCTAGATCAAATGGAATTTGTAGCTTTAAGTTTTTGAAGAATCTTCCTTCTGATTTCCATAATGGTTGTACTAATTTACATTTCCAAAAGCAGTGTTGGAGGCTTCTCTTTACCTGCAACTTCACTAGTACTTGCTGTTACCTGATTTATAATGATAGCTACTTTTTCTGAGGTAAGATGGAATCTCAGTATTGTTTTAATCTCTCTTATGGCCAGGATGTTGAGAATTTCTCCATACATCCACTAGGTCATTTGCACTTCTTTGTGAAGTGTATTCATTTTCCCTGCTCATTTTTGATTGGGTCTTTGATTTGGAGGAGGATCTACTTTGTGAGCTCTTTATATATTCTAAATATTAGTCCTTTGTCTGATGAATTTCTGGCAGAAATATTTTCCCATTGTATAGGTTGCCTTTTCACTCTGTTGTTTGTTTGTTTCACAGAGAGGCAGCTTTTTAATTTGATCTAATCCTTTTGTTGATGCTTGGGACTCTCTCTTATGCAACTGGTGTTATGTTCACAAAGTCCTTGCCTATGCCTACATCTTTAAGAGTTTTGTGTATTTTGTTTTCCACCTGATTTTAAACTGAAATGATTTTCTTACTATTTGATTTTTTTTAACTCAAAAGGAAATTCACAGTCTGAAATTCAAAGGATAGAAAACAGTACTTCCTGTGATAGAAAACCAGAAAAAAAGCAATACTAGCTGTTTTGGTTGCTTACAACATCAACTTCAAACCAAGAATGATTAAAAGTGATAAAGAAAGTCTTTTTAGGGGAAAAAGCCTCTACAGGCTTTTTAGGGGAATGCTGCAAGAAGGAGTGATAATATATATATATATATATATATATATATATATATATATATATATATTAGAACTACCCACTACATAAGACAAATTTTATCAGACATGAAAAATCAAATGAACAATAACAAAATTCTACCAGGGGATCTTAACACATCATTATCATGAAGAGATCAACTAGGGAAAAAATCAGCTGCACATGGATATTTTTCAAAACAGACCACATACTAGCATATAGAGCATGCTTACATAAATGTAAAGGAATTGAAATTATCCCATTCATACTACCTGACCACAGTGGAATGAAAGTAGAAATCATTGACAAAAGAAGCCATAAAACACCATCAATACATGGAACTTGAATAATGACCTCCTGTACAACCAGTGAGTCATAGATAAAATTAAAGAAGATAATAAAAAATATTTACAATTGGATGAAAGTGCAGTTACAACTTAGCTGAACTTATGGGATACAACGAAAACTGTCTTAAGGGGGAAATTTATAGCAAATGTAGTAAATTGGTACATCAGGAAAACAGAACAAGCCCAAATAAACAATATTATGCTACTCCTCAAGCTCCTAGAAAGAAATGAGCAAGTTAATTCCAAAGCCAGAATGACAGGAAATTATAAAAATTAGAGCAGAAAATAATGCAATGAAAATGAAGAAAGCAATACAAAGAATTAATAAATAAAATAGTTGTGTCTTTGAAAGAAAAAATGAAATTCAGAAACCCCTAGTCTACATTATCAATAAAAAGGAAATAAAAAATTCAAATTCACGCAATAAGAAATGAAAAGGGTGAATCACTACAGACCCTAGAGAAATTCAGAAGATCATCAATACCTACTTCCAAAATCTTTACACTCACAGGATGGAAAACACAGAGGAGAAAATCATCAAGAAGATTATACCCCATGATCCGGTAGGATTCACCCCAGGAATGCAGTGATGGTTCAACATATGCAAATCAATAAATGAAATACACCACATCAACATAGCCAAAGACAAAACAATATGATGATATCAAAAACTGTAGAAAAAAACTTTTGATAAAGTCCAAAACTCATTCACTGTAAAAACAATGAAACTTCAGAAAATTGGAATAGATGCTCTATGTCTCAACCAAATAAAAGCTATCTATGAGAAACCAAAAGCCAACATCATACCAAATGGACAAAAACTGAAAGCCTTCTCTTTAAAATCAGGAACAAGACATAAATGTCACTGTTTCCACTCCTACTCAATACAGTTCTGGAAACATTAGCCAGAACAATTAGAACAGAGAGAGAGAGAGAAATAAAAGGAATAAGGTTTGGAAAGGAAGAAACGAATTCATCCATTGTTTCCTGATGACATGTTATCCTACATTGAAGATCCCAATTACTTGACCAGGAGATTTATAGATTTAATAGCCAAATTCAGTAGCCTATCAGGATACAAAGTCAACATTCAAAAATCAATAGCATTTTTGGTACAAAAACAATGAACTCATTTATAGTGAAATTAGGGACATCACACCTTTCACAATAACATCCAAACAAATGAAATATTTAGGAATGTCTCAAAAAGGAAATGAAAGGTTTACACAGTGAAAATTACAGCACTCTGAGAAAAGAGATCAAAGATGGTTTCAGAAAATGGAATGATATTACTTGTTCCTGGATAGGAAGAAGCAGTATTGTGAAAATGGCCATACTCTCAGAATTGCTGTACATATTCAATACAGTACCAGTTTAAACAGTATTAGTATACCTCATAGAGCTAGAGAAAACATTCTTAAAATTCATCTGAGGTCAGAAGAGACAAAGATATCTAAGCAATCCTGGGAACCAAAACAAAGGCAGGAAACATCACCATCCCTGACCTGAAATTATACTACAAAACTACTGTGATAAAAATCACATGGTGCTGGCATAGAAACAGACCTCTGGATCAATGGAACAGAGAAGATATAGACAAAACTACAAACACACTCAGGTTCTTTATTTGTGAAAAAGGGGCCAAACATGCTCCCTGGAAGAAAGTAGCCACTTTAACAAATGGTGCTGTAATAACTGGCTTTCCACTTCCCAAAGGCTAAAATTAGACCTATCTCTGTCACCATGCACTAAACTATAGTCAAGCATCAAAGATTTAGACATTAAAACAGAAACACTAAATCTCCTGGAGGAAAGTGTAGGTGGGAATCTTAAAGACATAGGGATACATAAAGAATTCATGAGGAAAAACCAAACTGCAAAGGAAATACTTAAAAGAATTAACAACTAGAATCTCATGCTTTTGAAAAGTTTCTGCCTTCAAAAGAAATTACCAACTGAGTAAAAAGTGAAACACAAACTGGGAAAAAACTTATAGCCACTGACAACTGTAAGAAAGGTATTCTATGTAGAACATATACAAATTAAAAAAAATTAGACCCTCAAAATTCTAAGACTTGCTCCCAAAATGGGCATCTCAGATAAATATATACTACTCAGATGAAGAAATGCAAATAGCAAATAAATATATGAAAACATGTTTAACCTCATTAGTCATTTGAGAAATGCAAATTTAAACAAAAAAAGGATGGCTAACATCAAGAAGTCAATCAATGAAAATTGCTGGAAGGGCTGTGCTGAAAAAGTAACGCTTCTCTATTGTTGGTGGGCATGCAGACCGGTGCAACCACTATGGAAATCAACTAGGACTAAGAGATCCAATTTGATGCAGCTATTCTCCTCCTGGGTATTTTTCCAGAATAACTGAAAATATCACATCACAGTAATATATGTACATCCATGTTTATAGCAGCATAATTTGTCATTTCTAAATCTTGGAAGCAACCCAAATGCCCATTGACTGAGGAATAAATAAAGATGATGAGCTATTTTTACACAATAGAGTATTATTCAGCTGTAAAAAGGAGATTTATGAGGGTTTTATTGGTAAATGTCTAGTTGCACTAGACACCGTACTCTTAAGTGAAATAAATTGGACAGACCCTCATGTGCAAACATTGTATTGTCTCCTTAGTTTAAGTACCGGAAAGACTAAATAAAACCTGGAGGGTACAATTGATACTGTGAAAAGGGAAAGTATTCAAGAGGAAGGAATTACTGAGATGAGAAAGACAGCAGAGACAATGGGCAGCAAATATATCTATGTATTTAAGCAGAATGGTTTGGATAATTCTACTGTGGATTTCTTTCTTCCTTCCTTCCTTTCTTTCTTTCTTTCTTTCTTTCTTTCTTTCTTTCTTTCTT
>NDGN011541212.1:2088-16545 GCA_002564285.1 Tympanoctomys barrerae | reverse complement strand
GGCTGGCTGGCATGTGGTGCTGGGGGATTGAACCGCGATCCCTGTGTTTTGCTAAGCTTGTTCCAAGTAGGTGCTTTAGACCACTGAGCCATCTCACGAGCCCAATTTCTGGCCTTTTAAAGAAGTCTAACGTCCACAAGTTTTCTATAGCCTCTTAGATGACTTTAAAAAAAGGAAAGAAAGAATCACCTTCTGCCACAACGGTGATATCACCCTGTCCTTGGAAGGGGCAAGTATTAAAAGATGTGCAGATTGCCGAGTATCAGTGGTGGCTGCCACTCCTCTGCTGGAGTTAGAACAGCTACGTGACCACCCCTGGAGCCTTCACTGCCATCCCAAGGAAGGGAACGGACTCTGTTCTGCTAGCATTTTCTGGACACACTCCTTGTAATTGCCTAACAAATAGACATGATCCTTTAATATGTGAGAAGTGATATGTTACCAAACCAGTAAATGTACTCTAGAGGAACATGTAAAGGTCTTAAAAAAAAAAAAACTTAATTACAAATATATAATGTACTTTCTGAAGAGTGTTTTTGGGGGTTTTTTTGTGTTTTTTTTTTTTTTTTTTTTGCTAGAATCAATTTCTGATTTATTGTTCTCATCAGAAAACTGGAATTTTACTTTCAAATGTATGTTTTTTACATGCTAATAATAAAGGGCAGTTTAATCCAGCTGCTAAAAAAAAGATTTTCCATGTATATTTGAGTCAGTTATAGCTCTAAAACTGAAATGTTTTCTTGTTCACCTTTTGTTCTGATAGAAAATGCAAAAAATCGTCTAGGGATATAGCTCAGTGGGTACAGTGCCTGTCTGGCAAACACAAGGTCATGAGTTTGATTCCCGGTAGCAAAAAAGAAAATGCAAGTAATAATTACTTACCAAAAAAATGTATGGAGGGCCAGGTGTGATGGCACATGCCTGCAATCCCAGCACTCAGGAGGCTGAGACAGGAGTATTGCTGCAAGTTCAAGGCCAACCTGGGCTACAAAGTGAGTTCAAGGCTGGTCTGAACTACATAGTAAAACCCTGTCTCAAAGAGACACATAACAAAAAAAGAAATACAATATTAACGGTTTTCCCTCCATTTGTGGTATGACTCATCTGATGCAGTCCCTGAAGAGACAAGGTTTTGTTCTTTGCTTTGAAAACTAGAAATCTAATTAATTAATATTAGATTTCTAGAGAGAGGCAATTGGAGGGGGACCAGAACAGACTGCTGTTGAAGCAGCCCCCAGGAGGAAAAGGATAGCCAGAAAAAGATTAAAGGGGCATCCTGGGGTAGTCTTTCCATTCTGTAGGCTCTTAGGTTTATAAGACTGTGCTATTAAAAGATCATAGCTATTTCATGATTTTTTAAAATCTTTTTTGAGTGTGAAGGAAAAAAAGACTATTTTCATTGTTCTTTTAGGTCATATTGTAATGAATGACTTTAATGGTTAGAGTGCAGTAGGAAGACATGATGAAGTCAAGACACAGAGGCAAATCTTTCCTTAGGCTCTGAAAATTAAATTTTATCATCTTCAGCATAAGAGTTCCACATGTAATAATGAGATTTTATAAGGTTGTGATCATATGAAACTTGGGGAGTAACTTTCTACTGTTGACTTTACTGAAGGATATTTTTAAAACAGAATATATTTTTATGGTTAATGGATGCAAAATATAGAAAACTAAATATAGTTTGTGACCACTGAGAAAATTGCCTAATTTAAAAATATTAAAATAGTGTTTAGTTTAGTTATCCTGTACTTACAGAAGGATAAATATATCTAAGGATTTAAACTTATTTTTATCTAACACTTAAAAATAGGATACTCACGGACTTCTCTGTCAAGATAACTAGTATATTATAAAAATAAAATGCCAGTATAGGTCTGGCTAGCAAAGCAGTGCATCTCCAAGAAGTCTGTTCCTCCCTCTCCTCCCTTTCTTCCTCCTGTTTAATTTCATGACTCAACTGAACAGTGAACAGGGGTGACAATTACTAATGAAAAGTACCCAAATAACATAAATTCAGGGCCCTTTTTGATTAAATTCCAGGTACATTGGTGAAACCATATTTCTGGGTATTTTCTATCACTTCATGTTATTGATTTTTTTCTTTCTGATATTGAAAAATGGCCAAAGCACAAATTCAATACAGAATTGAAAACCAGGTAACAAGTTGGCTAGAAAATACATATATTCCAAACACTTTTGTGAGGATAGGCATGAAAAGCGCCGAGTTCTTACCCTTTAGCTGTTGTTTAGTCATAAGTGCTGAAAATTTCCCGCTCTTAATGTATGTGTAAACATTCCAACTTTTTAAAGTTCTCTTGAAATTAATCTTATAGATTCACTTGAAGCTTTCTTTCAAGTCACGTTTCCCTAGAATAATTTCAAATTGGTTTTACGAAAGGTTTGTTGTTTCATTTCCTATAAGAAATTGGTAGAGCTGTAGCTTATATAAGAGCTTCTGGCTAGTATTCCTACGTGTTGGTGGCCAGGCCCACACTAAGATTCCTGATGGCCCGGTGCCACAGACATATTGCCTGCTGTCTTCTTGTGACTTCCCCTCATGTGTCCCACAGGGTCCACTACATTTGTATTGTCATCTGTGTCAGGCTGTCTTTCTCTCTTCTTTGAACTTAAAGTTCATTCCCAGCAGATTGTAGCCCTTTATTCTCATTAGTTCATTGAATTGTTTTATCTTCCTGCCTAAAGCATGAGCTGTTGTGGGACGTGGTAGTGCAGGCCTGTAATCCCAGCACTTGGGAAGCTGAGGCAGGAGAACTGCTGTGAGTTCAACACCGGCTTGGGCTGCTTAGTGAGTTCAAGGCCAGGCTGAATTGCATAGTGAAACTTTGTTTCAAAAAAAAGCGTGAGCTTTGAGGTAACAGAGGTAGTTCACTGCGCTTCCACCCACTGTGCACTCGGTGACTACAGAAGCCCTCCCAACGCCACATTCCATTTCCTTACATGGCTCAGATAGGCTGCTCATCCTGTTCATGATAACAACTACTGCTTTTTAAAAAAGATTTATCAGTTAAATATTATAAGCTCAAAAAACAGTATATTTTATCATTATACATAATTTCAAGATGAAAATTCTTTTTATTCAGACTTTCCAGTAGTTCCCCATATACATGTTCTATCAGATCTAAGTTATCTCTTGTTATACTTTGGACTCTTATCCCATATTGTATCTGATGTATAAATTCCTAGTAATAAAATATTGCCCATTTGGTCTTGATTTTGTATATTTTCTCACAAAAGTCATAAATTCTTTGCCTAATAAGCTTGTTGCTAAAATATTTAGAATGCCTGGACTCAATACTTAGCAATGCTGAGGAACCTGCTTGAGTTATCTTAGTAAAAGTTTTTTTGATTTTGCAAAAATATTAATAGATGATTTTAGATCCTCAAAATACAAATGTCTCATAAAGCCTAGAGACTGGCTTTACAGCAGCCCAAAGTAAATTATTATCACAAACAATATTTTATATTTACGCTAAAATGCAGCATTGCTGTAGGCACCACAGAAAGCTGTAATTTCCTCTCTTGTGATATCAGAGTCTCTTGTGCTACTATCAGAAGTAGGTACCAAACTGGTCAGAAGTAGTACCAAATTGGCTTTCAGTGAGCATCTGTTGTTTCATCTCTCTCCCCCAGCATTGTTAATTTTCATTTTTTGAATTCTCATTCTTTTGCTTGTTCTTTTTCTTCCTCTTTGGGGAGCTGGGCTTGAACACAGCCCCTCTGCTACTCTATTTCACCTACTCCTACATTTCTAATACCTAGTGCCAGTGGGTGTCTAGTCAAGTCAGTTAAGCGCCAGATATTTTTGAAAAGCTCTGAACTAGAGGCAGTGCTGGGAAGAGAATGAGGAAACCCCATAGCAATGAGGCAGGCTCTTATTCAGGGAAGGCTTTTCAATCTAAGAATCGCTGGTGCTGCTTAAGAATGTTTCTGGGCAGTGAAGGGTACTCCATGGCCAGCAGAGAAAGCAAAGGCTGCAGGCCCCTTATCCCCTGGATGTCAGCACCTAGCTCCTCTGTGCTGAAGACGAGAAATAAGAATACTGAGGGCCTCATCAATCCCTAGTATATAGTGTTTGGGTTTTAAGATTGTGTATTAAGCTCACAGAGCCCTCAGTCTGAGGCAAGGTAGAGCCAGCATAATGCAGGGAAGTTAAGAGGGGTACTGCAGCCCGGTTCAATCCAACAGGGTTCCACAGAGAGCAGTGTGGGTGGGTTGTGGTACATGCAGTAAGTCCAGGAAGCTCTTTAACAAAATGTTCTTTAGAAACTAAATGAGAGTACTGGAGAGATAGCTTAGCAGTTTAAGCGCCTGCCTGGCAAGTACAAGGACCCCGGTTCAGTCCCCGTCAGCACAAGCAATGCTGGCCCCATGCCAAGCTGGCCACTAAAACTTGGTTTGGTGACACACTCCTATAATCTCAGTGCTGAGGAAGCTGAGACAGGAGGATCACTATGAGTCCAAGCTATGTAGTGAGACCGTGTACCAAATAAATAAAAGATTTTTTTTAATTTAAACTAAATGAGGAAGCAAATGATGGTACATGTCCTGTCCCTTTGTTGATGGGTATGATAGTGAGCAGAACCCAAGGAGAAATCCACAGCCTACAGAGCAAACTGGCAAAAAAAGAAAAAGCAAGTGTGTCTTAGGGTACATATACTTAAGCAACAAGAAGATCCTGATGACGGACTGGCTGAGCCCACTCGGTGCTCTGTGGCTGGCAGACCCAGCATCCTTCCCACCCTAGCAACTGGCTGGGAAGCTTGGATGAGATCAAGCCTGGAGAGAGCTGGCATGGAAGGCCCAGTGGCAGGGGAACCCATGCATTATTGAGTTATAAAAGCTACCAGACAAGTCATACTTCTATTTATAAATGGTCACAATTTTTTACCTCTGAAGTGTGGATGATTCAGGGAGTTAGTAGAATAATTGAAAAATTACATGCCGTCTGCTTGTGATAAGCCCTGCCCCCCCAAAAAAATACCTTACATGTAGAACTCAGCACAGAAGAAATAAATGAATAAACTATGTGCTAGCAGTAAGTTACATCTACAAACAATTTTGTAGTTTTTAAAGTGTGTTTTGCATTTCATTCCACTTATTCTTGGCCTCGTCTGTGATATGCAGAAGGCAGGAAAGGAAACTGAGTCTTAGAGTGGCTTGATTGGAGTCCTGATTGTGGTACGTGGCTAAGTTTGCACCTCAGATAGGCAGGCGTTCTTCCCAGGCACTGCAGAAGGTCGCTGTCATGCATGGGAGCAGCAAGATTTGGAGGACCTGAATAATTGCTAATTATTTTTTAGGTTTCATAACTTAGCCTTTGTAATTTTTAAATATTGCACAAAAGCTTTACAAAAGTCATGAAAGCAGTTGATTATGAGCGCTAAATTGAGTTACAGTTGGTTGATTTGGGGTTTTTGAATTTTTTTTTCCATTAAGTTGCCATGTTAGCATTCAATGTGCACAAGGGTATAATTTATTCAGGAATAAATGAATTGCTACATTGTTTTCGTGTTGTTTCTAGCAGGTTGTTGCTATGTATCAGTTATACTTTTAACTTTCTTTGGTGTTCTTGAAATAACTGACTTAGACATATTTTGACAAGTGTGCATCTCTTTCTCCTGAGTTTTTCCTAAAATAGTGTCATCTGTAATTGAACATTACCTGGCCTTGTGGGCTTTGCCAGCCTTGCCACTCTCAGTCCTGAAGCACATACCTCAGACATTCTCTGGTTGCCTGATAGAATTTCTCTTCCCTCTGTTTTGCATCCTTACGACCTTTGAATAAGCTAGGTGCCGAATCTTTCCTGTGAATCAGTTTAAATATAAATGTGAGCAGAAATGGAATAGTTTAGAGTCCAGGCAGACATTGTAGAGCGTCAGGCAGGGACAAATGAAGCAGGTCAGGAAGTATTCTTCATCCAGTATGTGCAAATATATTTCTGATTATACTACTGAATTCTAAACAACAGGCCTTCCTTTATCCTAGTTTTGGTTCTCTTGAGTAGAAACTAATTGTGCCATAGTACATAGTGGTTTTGCAATGTACAAAATGCCTGTCAGGGACTAGCATGCAGCCTCTAAACTCATTGACTCAGCAGCCCAAAAGGAGATCAGAGTCGCAGGTTCTGGAGTAGGAAAGTTGAGTGTCTGGGTCCTGCTGCCAGCTGTCTCTCCTACAGGTAGGACCCCACCAGAGAGCCGCACAGACCATTGCCATAAGCCATTTCTGTGTCTCTGCCCTCGGAATGCACAGCCATTTCACTCAAACTTACATCTGTTGCAGAGAAAGCAGCAGCTGCCAACATAGATGAAGTACAGAAGTCAGACGTATCGTCCACAGGGCAGGGTGTCATCGACAAGGATGCGCTGGGGCCCATGATGCTGGAGGTAGTGTGCCTTCACTTTGGTTGTGTATTCTAAATTGTTGTTGATCTTCACATGATGTTAATTGCAGGTGAATATGATTTAGAAAGAACCCACATTACTACTGTATTACATACTTCTTAAGCTTACTAACATGTATGTTATGTGTGTACATTCTGGTGCCTGCTGCTAGCATGTTTGTTTGATACTAATAGTATAGGATTAAGTTAACCAGATGAGAATATAAATTGACAGGTTTAAATTGAAAGTTGAGCATTTATTTTGGAAAATTATATACACAAGTGATGTTAAATGCTGTGGTATATTTTAGTTTGATATGCCCTCCAGAGCTTTAAATTTTATGTATGTCATGTACCTCTGCCTATATGTGCAGGATAAAATTTTAGAAACATACGAGGCCTCTGCTTTTTGTGTATACTACTTCAAACTAGTTTATTTATCATAAAAATAAAAACTAAAAGAATAGGCAAAAGAAACTTCTAAGGTGAGCATAATGTAATGGTCGATCTTCACTGCCTCTTCTTTGTTAACTTTGGTGAGCTTTGTGGCCAGCTACTGCTTAGAGTTTGTAGCATTCAGTTTTCCTATTTTATTAACAAGTACTAATTACTAAGTGCTTTGCTATTCCTGTTCAAAAACTAAAATTCAAGATGTAGGCTGAACTAAAATTTAAGAATGAGAAAAACAATGTTAGTGGATATAACAAGAAACAGGACTCTTGAGACATAGATTATGTCAGTTCCCAAGATAATTTACTTTGCTAATAATGGGATGAGATAGAAAAATACCGCATGGCCAGAGCTTACAGTACTGTCAGTATACCAGAAGCTTGCTGCAGCTACCACCCATACATAAGAAATTACGATTTTTAAAAATAAAGATAACCAATTCTCTCTGGCCTTATTGTCACCTTTCACTAGTTGGTGCATACTATGGTTTTTGTTTTTAGAAAATCTAATTCTATGAAAATCTACCATATAATTGGGGGCAGTAGATGGGAGAGGGAAAGAAAAGATCAAAGATCATCTGACCCAGACTTTGTATTTACAATGACAGAATTTATTCCCCAGGTCTGGACCCGCTGGCTACACACCTTCAAATAACCACCTGATGTGAATAGTTGTTTATCTTGTCTTGAAACACTGGCTTAAAAACATTCAACCACAATTTCCAGGGGAAAAAAAATAAAAACATATTTAACCTGATTTTTTATATTCATAGAGACAGTGGAAAGCCAGAGAACTCTGTTTCCCACTTACTTGGTTCTTAGAAGCAGATAATGAAGACTATAACTAGGTGGACTATTTAGAATTACATGAAGGAGAGCGGGTAATTTCTTTTGGAAAAACCTTTAGAATTAGAAACTGAAAATTGATTTGAAAATCAGAGTAAGCTAAATAGCTATGTTTGGGAAATTTTTATATGCCTGTGTCTATTCGTTATTTCTGGTAGGAAAAAATTATAGTAGAAATTCTTAGGAAGACTGGAGACTTCTTGGAGTAACCACAAGGCTGTGATTCAAGCCCTTTGAGATTGAGCATACTAATGATAGTTCACGCGGCTTGCTGGATATCAGTGGACCTGCTCATAAAATCAGATCAACATATTTTCTGTTTCAGAATAATATCAGAATTCAGTGCATTGAGCAAGCACTTATGTAGCAGGACTTTCATGCTTAATGTTAAAGACGGGTCTGAATCTAATGACTTACAGTTTGAATTTAAATCTTTTACCGCTGTTTACATGAGATCATTGAAACAACACACGTCTTGTGGATCTGTTCCTAGGCATAGATGCACACTCATGGTTACATCATAGCATAGTGGTTGCTAGGCAACAAAACCAAATGTCAGCTTTTTTCATCAAAGCATAGCTTAGTGAGCTTTAAAAAAACACAGCTTTATGAGATGAAACAATTCATCTTTCAGCTTTATTAGGCCACAAATCAATCCTTTTACAGAGCAGTGGGAAGCAGTCTGTACTTTCAAATGTGGACTGTAAGTAATATAATTATGAAAATCCCTGTTAAATGACTATGTAGCAGATGTTTAAAAGGGGTACTTGGTATACAACTAACCAACTGATTACCTTCCTATCCTCCCCCCCACCAGTGCACACAGGCACACACTGTTCACAGGATTAGTAACAGCCTACTGTGAGAAAACCTGACAGAATATTTAAGAAAAACAGAAAACTAACTGTTGTTACTTATTTCAAAAAAGAAACCTCTCACTGATTACTTTATGTCATTTACAGTTTGAAGGGAGCATTTAGTTTTCTGATGAAAATAGATGGTAAGGTGGAATGTATTTAAAGATAACTCACAAAATAGGGGTCTGTTAAATAATAAGGAAAAACAAAATTGAAAGAAAGCAAACCCCTTAGGCCCTATCCATGCCCACAGTCACATTAAAAGTAGTAATAAATAGGTATCATGAAGAAACCAGTTGACATAAATGCCTGTACCAGGTGGCCCTGATCAGTACCAGGCCTTTTCTAGTCTTCATCATTCACCCAATCCCTAAAACAGAGCTCTGATAAGCAATGGTCAGAAAGAGACAGTGGGGGTGGTGTGCCAGGAGGAATGCACTGAACCCTAGCCTTGTCATTGCCAACGCAAATATGATGGGACAGGATGAGTATTGGAAGAGAGCTCACTGCTGCTCCAAAATTGGAAGCTTAAGCTTCAGAATCATGTTTGTCTGAATTAAAATTCCAGTTTTGTCATTAACTAGTTACAAGCTGCTGGGGAATCACTTAACTTTTTTGAGCCTCCATTTCCACTTCTTTAGATTGGGAAAGATAGCTGGGTATGGTGATATACACCTGTAAT
The DNA here is from genome assembly GCA_002564285.1 of Tympanoctomys barrerae. Taxonomy (NCBI): domain Eukaryota; kingdom Metazoa; phylum Chordata; class Mammalia; order Rodentia; family Octodontidae; genus Tympanoctomys; species Tympanoctomys barrerae. The sequence continues at coordinate 7,305 of NDGN011541212.1, read as the reverse complement.
CCCAACACATGGGAGACTGAAGAAGGAGGATCACTGTGAATTCGAGGTCAGCATGGGCTACATAGTGAGTTCAAGGCCACCATGAACTACATAGCAAGACCCTATCTCAAAAAGCAACCAACCAACAAATGAATAAACAAAGATTCCTTGCAGAGTTGTAAATATTGGAATGACACAACCCATAACAGGCACAGTACTATCACCAGCACTGTTACTACCCCACTGCATTTCTTCCTGAGAAGACCTCAGATTCTTCATCATTCCCCAAAGTAAATTGAAGTGATGTGCTATGGGAAGCACACGGCCACTACATAGGTAACTTAGGGACCTGCATCTCAGACTGGAGAACAACATGGGCTGATTCTGTTCTGTACGCACCAGACAATAAAGAGCTGGTGGTTTTTTAAGTTCTAATATCATCTGCAACTTTAAAAGTAATAAAATCAGGGGACTGTTTTCCCTTGATAGTACTTTGAAACTGAAAACAAATTGCCACTGACCTTGTCCTCCCGTGTATAACATGAAAAACTATAGAAGAAAATGTCTTTTTACTAGGTTGGTAGCCAACATGAAAATTGTTTCTAACCCTGTGAGGTACACTAGTCTCCCTTTGAAACTACAGATAAATACCTGGCACTTGATTTGGCAGGCATGACCTCCTGATGTGTTAGCAGTATTTTGTTTAAGTTATGACAAGAAACCCTGTTCTGGCCTCTCCCCCACTAAGATAGAATAATTTTTACTTCCTGAGAGGAAATGTATTGCTTTTGAAAACTTGGGAAAGGGCAGAAGGCTTCTTTACCCACCTGTGAGTGAGTCAAGGGTTTCCCTTCAAGGGCTCACTTCCTTCTTAACAGTTGCATGTAATCTTATGTTGTGTTCTTGCTAAAGCACTCTGTATCTTTTCCTTTAGGCCCTGGATGGGTTCTTCTTTGTAGTGAACCTGGAAGGCAACGTGGTGTTTGTTTCAGAGAATGTGACACAGTATCTAAGGTATAACCAAGAAGAGCTGATGAACAAAAGTGTATATAGCATCCTGCATGTTGGGGACCACACTGAATTTGTCAAAAACCTGCTGCCAAAGTCTATAGGTAAATGTTTGTCTGCTGGGCCTCCTCTTTCTCCCCCACCCCATTCACATGCATTGTCTCAGTTGGAGTGGATAAGACTGCATTGTGAGCCCGGTATGGTTACGTATGGCTATAATTCTATCACTCAGGAGGCTGAGGCAGGATTACTGGGAGTTTAAGGCCAACTTGAACTATATAGCAAGACCCTGTCTCAAAAAAAAAAAAGCATTATATCAGTTGAAAGAGAGATTGGATAGTTTTTTTGTTGTTTAGGCTGTTTTGTTTAAGTATTTTAGCTTAGAACTGGTCTTGAATGAATGATCATTTTGATTATAAACCACATTTAAAGTACAAGAAAATTATTCAGAAAAGTACCCATTGCTGCTGTTTTCATGGATTTGTTTCTGTTGTTTTCTAAGAAGGTAGCAAATTGCCTCACCCTATCCAGTGCTGACTCGAATCTGTCTGGTTTTTTTCTTCATAACAGAAAAATAGGTTATGGAGAAGTTTGAGATCAACTCATTTTGAGTCCTACCTGTGAAAAGGTGTGATGTGTGTGTACTCCACATTCAAGCCCTAAGGAACAGGGTAATGTAGAGCAGTACCAGTGTCAGCTCTGCAGCCCCAAGTGCTCCCTTCCTGTCAGACTCCCGAGTGGCTCTGGCACGCGCTGCCTTCTTAGCCCACTCAGCTTGTCTCAGGATTCCTGCCTTCCTTGCTGTATTTTGGAGTTGCTGCCCATAGTGTGTGCGATGACAAAGGGCCACATTCTAAAGTGGGTGATGTCCCCCTTAGTTGCTTAGAATATTGAATATTCCTTAGAATATTGCTGTTCCCACTTACTCAGTGGTTCTTTTTTTAATATTCTCACTTAAACTGATGATGCTAAGAAATCTTCACAGATAAAAAGAAGCGTGTATTTTAATACAGAATGAGGTCAAGTCCTAAGTTGTCAAGTATTTCTGTTCTTTTTCTTAAAACTATTTATATTCCCAGGTCTTATTGTTAGCACTGTAAATAGGAAAAGATCCTTTTCAAATTCCATTATGGCTAGCTTCTCCTTGATAGGAAAACACTTTGTTCAAAGTAATTGCAAAGGTAATACAAAATGTTTGAATTCTTGTGTGGGATTCCTTTATTATATTCTCTAGTAAATGAATAAGAAAATGAGTTTCTTATTTAAAGTAACTAATATTTTCAGATCTCTTCAGTAATTTTATGACTTCCTCAAAGGATCTATACTTATTAATTCACTTGTATAAAAGACTTTAAGCTTTCAACTTATTAACCTGAATAAGAACTCTATTTTTCTTTCTTCTTTGCTTTTTGTAGTCTCCATTATGTAAATAAGCTTTTGCAAATGTTGATAGTGGGATAAACTTTCTGAATGTCTGAAAGACATAGAAAGTTGGCTGTGATTTCTTCTGTAATTTTAAAATAATTTGTTACAGTTGGCTGGATGCTCACGTTCTTTCTGTGTAGGGCTGGTTTCCCTTTTTATCCTCTCTGGCTTAATGGTCATGGGTTTAACACAGGGCTCCCATGACACTTCATTGTCCTAACTTTGGAGAGGTATACTTGCTGTCTAAATGGATCACTTTTTTAAAACCTCATTTTATTGTCCTACTGGTCCCAGTGGGGTTTTTTTGTGTTTATTTGTTTGTTTGTTTGTTTAATGTGTTTAGTACGAAGTCTACAGAGTCTCACTACACTAGATAGGACTGATAGTGATTCTACTGTTTTTAGCCTCCCAAGCACTGTGATAACAGGCACACACCACCAAGCCCAGTCTCAGTTACCATCTCAGTGCACCCTGGCACACGGGATCAAACCTGGTTGCTGCATCTGTCTAACCAGGTGCCTTAGTCCGCTAAACTATCTGGCCAGCCCCTGTTTCAGTATTTTTAAACAAAGCATACAGAACAGTAAAGAAGATAATAGCAAAAAGAAAGTTAAGACTGATTCTGATTCCAGCTCTTCTGGTATCTTCCTTGAATGTCAGTTCTCTCATCTGGTTTACAAATACATTTTAATACCCAAAATCAGTCATTCTTTCCTTTCATTTTTTCTAATGTATGTTTAAAAAAAAAAACTATGTCTTTCATTTCATTTAGTATCTTGAGTTAATATGTACATCTTGTAGTTTTGGTACTGCTAAGCACAAGATGTGGGATGGGCGTGGCAGGACAAGCCATAATCCTAGTACTTGGGCCACTGAGGCAGGAGGATTGCTGTGAATTCTTGGCCAGCTAGACTGCATAGTGAGACCTCATATCAAAAAAAGACGAAGAAGAAGAAGAAGGAGAAGGAGAAAGAAGGAGAAGGAGAAGGAGGAAAAGAGGAAGTATGAAAAAATAATTTTTTGCCTGAAAAGAAATAAATGACATGGGGCCGGGGAGATGGCTCAGTGAAATAAGTGCTTCCCTGGCAAGCTCAAGGGCCTGAGTTCAATCCCTGGTTCCACCAAAAAAAAAAGAAAGAAAAGAAAGAAATGACAACACTGTGTCTTGTAGGGTCTTTCATTTTTACTGAGGAAATATACATGAGCCAGTTAAAAAAGACAATAGAGTAATTCAGGAATAGCCAGATTATAGAGCATACAATAAAATGTCTCTAATACATGAGTAAAGAAAGATCTGTAAGAGGAGGCAGTGTAAGTGCCTGAGTATTTCCTACAAGGCTGTTTCGGTCTTACAGCACAAGTACCTTTGGAAGGGATAATACCAGCCTCCTATTTTAGGTCATGTAGTGGCAGGAACCAATGGGTGGAGCCTAGGGGGTGCCTGGAGAGGCTTGAGCTGGGGCCTGTGACAGGTCTGGTTAGACAGATGAAATGGGCTGGGGAGCTGTTAATTTATGTGTTGAAATGGGCTTCGTGCTCTGGACTACATTAAGTCCAAGTACTTTGGAAAACTTTAAAGTGCTTGACAGTTGGTGCCATTTACAGAGGTTTTTTTTTTGGGGGGGGGGTCACACATCTAAAACTGTAATGCGATTAGATTGAGCTAAATTTCTAAGTGAAAACCCCCAAAATAGAAACTGGTATTCTAGTAACAAATAATCAAGGCGAAAGCTTGAAGGGAAGCAGTCTGGGAGATGAGTGAGAAGTACAGGAGACTGAAAATCCCAAGAATGTTCCCATGTTGTTATACTGTTCAGAATATTTTCCCCTTTTGATTTGATTATGAAAATATTTAGAAAAGTAGGAAGCACTTTGTAAAATAACCACATTTTTCTACACCCTTTTCATAATTCAGCAGCAGGGAACCTGGTATTGGTTTCCTTATAATATTGGATTACTTTTGCCTTGCTAGTGAATGGGGGATCTTGGTCCGGAGAGCCGCCCAGGCGGAACAGCCATACTTTCAACTGTCGGATGCTGGTAAAACCTTTGCCTGAACCAGAAGAGGAAGCGCATGATAGCCAGGAAGCACATCAGAAATATGAAACTATGCAGTGCTTTGCTGTCTCTCAACCAAAGTCCATCAAAGAGGAAGGAGAGGGTAAGACAAGACCTGGCTGTGTGTTTACTCCTGTACCGCTTTCACACATAATTATCTTAAAACTAGTGGCTACACACAGAAAAATTCAGTACCTGTTTCTTTATTCTTTTCAGTATTTACTATTTTTGTGATAAATTCAACTTTTGAGTGTATAGAAATGTGATATCCAATAAAAATTGCTGATATTATGGTAGTAACCCGTGTAGTATCCAGCATGGCAGCCAGTGTCCACACACAGCCAACTAGACATTTGAAATGTCAGTGGCACAACAAGGGGCTGAGTTTATTCGTACTAAATAGCTCGTGACTGCTGTTCCAGGGCAGCTCTAACAGTAATTAAACATTTAGGGGGTCCTGGATTCCTTTGTGTGTATAATGTAAATCGTATGCCACAATCCTAGGAAGTTTTACACGCAGGTACAACAGCATTTTTCATATACTTTCAAAGTTATCCATCCTTCTGGATCCACAGTGTGCTGTAACAGAACGGTAATTAAGAGAAAGTAGAGATGGATGTGGGAAATGGAGGGAACTATATAAGCTTCACTAGGCCATTCCCCAGAAAGACATCCCGAGGGGGCCGAGGAGATGGCTCAGTGGAATAAGCGCTTCCCTGGCAAGCGCAAGGGCTTGAGTTCAATCCC